>CAJVPL010000307.1:0-31117 GCA_910591945.1 Ambispora gerdemannii
ATAATTATTTGCTCTTTCGTTGAAGATTCGTCGATAATTATTTGCTCTTTCGTTGAAGATTCGTCGATAATTATTTGCTCTTTCGTTGAAGATTCGTCGATAATTATTTGTTCTCTCATTGGAGATTCGTCACTAATTATAATTATTGGTTTTTTCGTTGAAGATTCGTCGCTAATTAGTTGTATTTTCTTTGAAGATTCATCGATAATTATTGGTTCTTTCGTTGATGATTCGTCGCGAATTGGTTGTATTTTCATTGAAAATTCGTCGATAATTATTGGTTCTTTCAATATTTGGTCTTTGTTTGGAGTTTTATAGCCAGCACTAAATGGGTCTATTTGCTCTTCTGATTTACTTGTATTAGTATTTGAACGAAAGAAATCATTTTCTTTGAACGCCGGAATGTTCCAGCAAGGGAAAAGGTTTACGTATCTCTTCTGCGAATGAAACGAAATATGTTTTAACGTATTATTAAAGCTATTGAAAATGTAATTTCTCCTGTTAACTCGAATAATTCTATTAACGTAATATTGAGACATTTTTTGAACAATTCGCGTCATTGCTGTTGATTCATTTTTTTCTTATGCAAGTTTCCAAATATAGAATGTAATAAATAAATAACGATAACATCTAGTAGTCACGAGTTTAATGTCATACAAGAAACAATTTCGAAATATCTTAATTATTTTGGTGTTTTTGAATCATTAAATTTTGGAAACCATCACCATCAACAATCTTTGCACTAATACCCAAATCGTCAAGCACCTCACTTTGTACAGCACGGATCGGTGTAAGCTCACCGACGAGTTTTTGATTTTCTGAGTTTTGGTATAGTAGATTTCGGATTGCGAATATTGATTGTTCTCGTAGAACTGTGGGAAGAGTTATCAAATTATATGAATGTAAATATATATATATTTATGTATTTATATTTGATAACTTACATGGATTGTTGTCGTCGATGTTACATTGATTCAAGATCAATTGAATACCTCCTAATCTTCTTACCTAATTAATAGTAGATGTTAATATTTATTAATTGAAATTACGCTTTTTACTATTAACGGATTATTTACCAACCTCATCTTGTACAATTCTATTTTCGTATGCCAGATTACTGATTATTTTAACGATGTCGTATTTGATGTAGTTGTATTTTGTAATGGTATCATTAATGGTATCATTATTGTTAATTATTGTTGATGTTGACATTGTGACTTTTGTTATTCGTGGTAATGTTGAATCTGCTTGTCTTAATAAATCTAAATGGGAAAGATCAATTAATCTAACTAATTAAATTCAAATAATAACTATTAATATTTTAAATACCTATACAAGACGCAAGGATTCCATTCTTGAACAAATATTCTCGAATATTTCCATTATTGTCGTAATCATCCTCTTCGTTTATTTCATCATCTATAAATTGACTCGAATCTCCAATAATATTTAACAAGAGCCTCAAACAGGTGATTCTTCTTGTTGATATTGTATCATCCTCAGACTTAAGTTCTGCTGTCAGGGTATCAGTAAAAATGCTAGTATTGTTATCATAGATCACTGATTGTTGATTCTTTATAGCTTCCATCTCCTTAATAATTTCAGGTGTAATTGAATTGAATAGACGAACAAGATAAGAGCATGCTTGTGATAATGTTGATAATAATAATGGCGAATTATCGTTAAAGAGTTTAGAATAGAGTAATTTCAAAAGAACTATTTGATTCTGCGTAAGTCTAAATAAACAAATAATTATAGATTTGGTGAAGATATAAAAAATGCATATACGTAGAGAGAACAAGACTGTTATTTACCCATTAGTTTTTGCTTCTTCCGAATCATATAATTTCTCAAAAAGTAGCGGGAAAAGATCTAATTCTATTATTCTGGATATCAATGCATATCTAAATAAAAAATGATAAATCATTTGCAATATTAACGAATCTGAATTAAGTCAATCAAAACGTACATTAATTCAAAGCTTTTCTTTGCTTCTTTTTCTCCTTTAACACCCGCCTCGTTAATAGAAGATCCAGCTTCATGTAAAATTATTTTCAGTAATCGAGCGCCAACGCTTGATTCTATTAATGCTTTACTAAGTTCAAGAATAAAGTGAATTTTTATATTAAATTTTTAACATTTATACATAATCTCTTAAAAGAACAGGAATAATTACCACCGTGATTCATTATCATGCATCGTATTGAAAACTAGCACGAGTGTACTTAATAGTACAATGTCATCGCCGCAAGAAGCTAACTTACTATATTAAGTTGGAGAAAGATATAAAAATATGTAATAAAAAAAATAATGGCATCAATTAATTTATTACTCATTACCTTAATAAATCTTCATTAAAAGATTCCACTTTTTCTTTATCTTTCAAAGACGACAATAATAATAGTTCATCCCAGATAATTTTTTGCGCACTCGAATTACCAGTAATTATATTTGATAATGCTTGTGTACCTGATCTTGTTATATTCAATAATAGCGCTTTTGTATATAGATCGAGAAAGATAATTATTAATTTTAAAAGAGATTTTTATTGGGAAAATAACAGAAGTAAGCTATGTTGCACACTTTGTTGATTTGGTTGTTGATAAAGATTTGAGGTACAATAAACTAAGATTTCTTCGATAATCTTATGCCATTCGTATTTCCTGTTGAAAAATGATAATTAAGGAGATATTTAAGAGATCAATAAAAGTTAAATAAATAATTATACACACACATTGCATAATTTTGATTTTCCTCTATTTCAGCAACAAAATTTCTAATCATTCTCAATATCCACATGATCAATTCCAAATAATTCGAATTCAGGTCTTTTTCTTCTTTCGATGATGATAATAATTCATCGTAAAGATTCTTTGTCAGAATCATTGATTTTTCCAAAAATTCTTCATTTTTGGGTAATTCATTTCTATTTAAAATAACAATTATGGATTGGTATACGCAGAAAATCAAAAAATACTCGACTAACGGTTCGAGAAAATGTTAATACATACCGATAATCTCGATTCGATTGTAATTCAGCAACTATTAATTTCAGAGCTTTAATAATATCCGTGAGAATAATTACAATATTTTTACTATTGTCATTATTATTATCATTAGCAATATCATAATTATTCTGATACTGGGGTTTTACATTTCTTTGGTCTTGCCGAAAAATAAAAAAGTCATCGATACTTTTTAGATATGATGTTATTAAACCGCTATTTTTGTCTTTCGTATTAATATATTCCATTGTTAAAATATATTTTCAAAAATAAAATTTTTGGTAGATTCGAATTTTTATTGATTATACCATTGAATCAATTACATCAACGGAGAAACCGATCATCGTAACTTTCTGGCTACTACTCTTCACTCCTCGTATTCTTGTAATTTGAACAGTAGTTGTAGTCCTTCGCTTGTAGAATATCATTATATATGATCAGTTAATAAAGAAAAGGAATTTATTATTTGACAACCAAGTAACAAATTTATTATGATGAGTATAAATAATTTCACCAAGTATTTTCTTGGGATTTTGGAGTACATTTATTAATAACACGCGTTTTATATACCCTTTCCTGTCGATTTTTCACTTTATAAAGTATGAATGTATGGACGGCAGAAATCAATTTAAATACGTTATCGTTATGGTATTTTTCAAAGAAGATTCGTATTTACTGATTATAGGTTAATTGTGCAGACATCACCATATCCTTGCCGAACTGTTTGTACGTTACTTTATCACAGAGAGGAAATTTAAGTGTCTTTTCCTAGAATAATGATACAAAGGAAATGTATTATTCTTTATTCTATTTATTTGAATTGAGTTGAAATTACCTGAGTTTTATTACTATCAGCAGCATCATCGTCTTTATTATTGTCAATCAATTTCCCAATATCAAAAACCGATAACCCATCACCACCAACGAAGATTGGTGCAATGGTAACAACAAGTTGGTCCACCAGTCCACTTGATAAAAATGACTTGATGATTGTTGAGCCGCCTTCTACCATGATACGTGTCAATGAGAGCGGCGCAGAGCTAAGAGTTGTTAATAGGTGAGCTAGGGAAAGATGTCCTATGATTTTTTTTTCGTGTTTATTGTCGATTGAATATTAACATATGAGTTTATAATGCAAAAAAAAAAGAAATCAACCGACCATTTTTTGGATCTGTCTCAATGACGAATACTTTGGCACCTGCTTGCTCTAATGACTGTCAATCAATTAAATAAGTTAATAAAAAGAATAATTCTTCCTTGATCAGTTATTTTTTCCTTACCTCCCTTTTCAACGGGTCATGTTTATCACTAGTAAATATCCAAGGAGATTTAATACTATCATCTCCAACTTCTTTTTTTATTTGCTTTAATAATCGAGCTGAAAGTGGAAACCGCAAAGACGAATCTAAAATTATTGGTTGTGGTTGTACCACCGTTTTTTCTTCGTCTGGGTCGATTAATCTTGCTAATCATTGAAAATTTTAATACACTATGATTATTTGACCTCATTAATTCATGCATTCACACCTGTTAATCTAGGATCATCACTAAATATGGTGCCTATCCCTACCAAAATACCATCATGTAAGGTTCGCATCCTATATATAATAAAAAATGTGAAAATTCCTCTTCCTAAAATCTTCAATTTGACATATAACGATAATATATACCGATGTGTCATGATCATCGATTCATGTCCGCTTATCACCAATTTCTTGCCACCTCGACCTGCAATTTTAGCGTCCAAACTTTGCGCATATGTTAATGTCACAAATGCTCGTTTTCGACTATGATCACCATTATCATCATTATCATCCTTATCATCTTCATTTGAAAAAATCTTTGATAAAAAGATTCTGGCTTCTTGTGATGATGACATTATCAATAAAGTCAATAATATTATAACTCAATTTGGTTAGTTTTTAAGCCAAGCCAATGTTTCATGATTCTTCTCCCTGCAAATCCCCCGTGATTCATAAATCTGTGTGAACCCTCATTTGAGCGACGTCACATTGCCTGTACACTCCCGAGTCGAATATATATACTATTTTGTGCGAATATATATCGATATAGATTCGCATTTTCTCTGCTGCAACAATTCTAAAAAAAAAAATGGCGCCAAACACAGGAGATTCTACACTGGTTGATGAAAAGACATCTCAACTAGAAACCTCTGCCACATCAACAACAACAGACCAACAAGAAGAGATTTGGTCTTCTATTCTAAAAAGTACTGCCTCTTCAAAGTTTGTTCCGACTAAAAATGTCTTAATACTTGGTAAGTTTGCAGAATAGTATGATAACATTCAGAGAAACGACCAGGCTTCTACATCTAAATGATTACGAAACTCCATTCTCATTACTGCATGCATCTTTTTTTTGGGTCGTTGTAGGTGATAGAGGGTCAGGCAAATCTACTCTCATCAAACAGTTTAAAGGCGAAAATCATGAGGAAGAAATCTTACCTAATGGGGTCACCGCAAAGACTGCTAATAATAGTAATACAAAAAACAACAACGAAGAAGCTGCTACCAATGAAGTACGCCAAAAAAATGATTTAGCGTTAAGCTACACCTACATAGATATTAAGGATAAGGATGACGAAGCTGAAGGTTTGTCTCTTTACTAAAAAAATAAATCATCAGAGGATTGAGCGATAATGTATGTGTTTAACCTTACTATAGAATTAAATTTTTAACAACAAAAAAAATGTATGTCATAAAAAAGATACGATTGCCCGCCTCGGTCTATATCAACTCGCTGGAAGCCAGCTGGCCTATCATTCCCTCCTTCGATTTGTGCTCAATGCCACAACTTTACCGGATTCACTTGTGGTGATTGTGCTTGATTGGGCTCGTCCTTGGGCGTTTGCCGAGACATTACAGAGATGGATTAAGATTTTAGAGAGCGCAATCGAGAGTGTGAAATCTGAGGGTCCGATACCTGGCTCGAAAGATGGATGGACTCAAGGCAAAGTGGTTGTTGATGGACTAGTAGAGTCACGTAAGCATTTGAAATATTGTTTTTTTTTTTTTTCGTTTTTATTATAGAAAATACTAATGAAAAAATTTTTCTATCTACAAACAGTTGAACGTTTCATTCAGAATTACACAGAACCAGATTCAGTTAACACTAATACTAATGTTCCTGTTGGAGATCCTGATGTTGCGTTGCCTTTGGGCCAGGGAACGCTTACAAAGAATTTGGGAATTCCACTGATTGTTGTCTGTGCAAAGGTTGTATACGCGCAACGCTTGTGAACTGAAATTATTATTTTAATACTGTTATTAAAACATGATTATTGTTTCTGTAGTCTGACAATCTCTCTAATCATGAACGAGAATTAGAGTACACAGAAGAGATATTTGATTTCATTCAACAGAGTCTACGAACTATATGCCTAAAATGTGAGTTAAAAATTTTTTCATTTATAAAACATGTATCCCTCTGCGCATATTTATTTAGTTTTTTAACATCTAATGAGAACATATCTGTCATAAAATGAACCAAAACAATCAAAAAAGATGGAGCTGGACTTTTCTACACTAGCGTTAAACAATCACAAACTTTTAGTGATCTCCGCCAATACATTTTGCATCGACTTCTCGGGGAAAAATCATCTTCCAGTGACACTAAATCTAATTATGCCTTCACTAAAAAGGCGCACGTTGTCGAACGAAACACTGTCAGGGTTCCGACCGGATGGGACTCTTGGGGAAAAATTAAAGTGTTACGAGATGGGTTTGATTGCAATTCTTTGCTAGAGGGATGGGATAACGATATGTTGGGGGTGAAATCGGAGAGTATTGAAGGAAAAAACGAAGAGAAGAACGTTAGTTTCTTAAAAGAATATGATCAAGTTGTGTTCCATGAAGATTCTGATAAGGTATTTTTATTTATTTATTAATTTGTTTACCTGTGAATTTAAAGAATTAACCTTCATTCTTTTCATACTTCAAAAACAAAAAAAGCCTTCTGTCCAAACTATGATAGTTGCAGAGGATGAACAAGCATTTTTTGAACGTCATTTTGAAACTCTACAAAAAGGTGGTAGTGAGCGTTTTACTTCTCCATCAGTTGTTGGACCTATGGGTGCCGCCACTTATGCCTACACTAATATTGGTGGTATTGATTACGGGTTGGAGGAACGACTTGCAAAATATAGACATAATAAAGTAAGAATCATTAACTATTAATCGTGAGATTATTCTTGTCTTTAAGGGAGTATATTGAACTTATTATTGTCATCACTATTCTATTAGGACACAACCAAAGCCACAACTCAATCTACTCATGATATTACAACAAATGGATCGATTCCAGTAGTCACCAATGGCGCAGCACCACCGTCCCAAAATGAAGTTATTGCAAACTTCTTCCATGCACTACTTACCAAAAAAGCTTCTACGAATCCGCCATCGGGTGCTCCAGGTTCTAACCAAACCTCCCCTAACAATTCAACAATAAATCTTCCAATTATAACAGCTAAAAATCCCACTCCGACAACAAATGTACCATCACGAAAAATGGTTAAAGATGAACTAGACAAAATGAAATCTTCAAATTCGCAAACTGTTAGCGCTGTTGGAAAGTAGTGGAGAATATAAGAATCCATCGAATGTGTGTCGTCAGTTAAGGGTATTTAGTTATTATGTGGATAGTGGATGTAATATGAGCGAGTGTATGAAAGATTTTGATCTTTCACACACTCACTCGCCCATTCTCTCTTTAATTGCATAGACACTTAAAGTCGATGTGTTTATGCGTGGAACATTTTTTTCAAGTTGGTACATGTTTACCATTTTTTTTATTATTTGCTGCAAATATTTATACATACAATACATACATACATACATACAATACATACATACAAAAAATCTCTTGTGCTGGTGTTTGCAAATTCTTCTCTTCCTTTTGTGATATATACCTCCTTTTTCTTGTTCCTTTTTTACGCTTTACACAAATTTATATTGTATTGATATAAAGCCCGATTTTATATATATATATATATATATATTATATAATCTAGTAGTATTCTCCTTAAAAGATTAAGGGGATACAAAAATTTCTACTTTTTTATCGGGCAAATTATTCTGTATTTTTTTTTGTTTATTATTATTTTTTTTAGTATACGCAATCAATCTCTCTCAAAACATATTTATATAATATGTTTTTGAATAATAATGATCATAATCATAATAATAATGGTGATAGTGATAATAACAATAACAATAATAATTATTATTATAATAAAAAAATTAGGATGTTTTTTGGAATATTACTAAATAGGTTTATGAATATATACCTGCAAAGAGAGATCGAGAATAACAATAAAAAGTATGAAAAAATCATTTGACAATGATATTAACATATATATAGATATATATTTAATTAATCTCAATAATTTGAATGGTAAATTAATTTTTTATACAAAGAAACTACCCGTGAAATAATAAATGATATTAACATGATTTTTCATAGGAAAGTGTGATTAAAATATTTATATAACTGTGATGATGGAAATTAATAAATATAGTTATTATATAACTGACCTCGCATAAAGATATAAAAACAATTCGCCACACATCCCAATGAATATATTTGTAAAAATAAATAATCTATACAATAATTAGAGTCGGTCGGTGATTCCACAATTCTTATAAATTATATCAATAAATACGAGGGGGATAGTATTAGTAATAAAAAAAAAAAGGCGGAATCAGTCGCCGCCCGATGAACAAATAAATAAAAATAACTATAAAATACAGAAATTTTGACAAAGAGAAAAAGGTATTCACAAATGTGATGATAATGAAGAGGTGATGATGAAAATGGAAATGATTATTAACAAACAACATATAATCTTTCAAAACGGAGAGTTCAATTTGATAATACGATAATAGTAAAATCTAACAATTAAAACATACAATAAACCGATTAAATCAAGCGTATCGTCATCGTCGGTATTTTTTTCGGCTTCGTTAATCTGTAACCCAATTGCCACCTCTTTTAACGTATTTATCTGCCAATACTCCTAAATCCCGTACGACAAATCGACACAAAACATTTCCAAAAAAATCCGAAATTTTGTATAACCGAGATACAATATGTGTATGATGATGATGATACGGTGCTTTTAACGATGAAAAGTGACTTATATAGACCTCTGTGATGAATCGATGAAGACAAATTAATAAAATGTGATGATATATTTCGAAGAATAAAAAGAATTAACAACTATGACTTACCAACAATACGAGCTGTCAGAAACACTTTTAATAATATATCTACATAACTACTTGCCTCTTCACTTCGATTAGCAACATTTCCCATGCCCATGCGATCAAGTCGTTGTGATAATTTTGATCCCCAACTCATAAGAGATGTGCTTTGACGACTTTTACCATTTGTCGATTCAACATAATTCAATTTTCGAGCTAATGAATTTTGAATTCCATCAAATAAAGGTTCAATTGAATCCAATTCCTGTTCATCATTTTAATAATTTTAATAATGATTAATAATATATAGCATAATGTAATATAATAGACACAAACCTTTACTAGTGAATCCAAATCATCAATGGTCGTTTTTTCTAATCTCAGCAAACAATTATAGATTACATCACAGCTAGAAAGTTTAGCTTCCACCGATGCTAATTTGACATTTGCTTGCACCCACATGTTATTAGGTACGAATAACTTCTTTGTTAAGTAGCCACCAGTTGTCATTGTACGTTCTAATATTCGCATTAGCCAGAATGGTCTCATATGTACATCAGTCGGTGGTGGTTCAGGTAAACCTGTTTTATTCGGTTGACCCAGCACTTCATCAAATGACATTTGATTTGAATCAATTGAGTAACTGGTAGGTAAAGTAGCAGTAGTAGGAGTATCCATTGATTTTGCTAATGATGGAGAATCAGAACGATAAATTGTTGCTGGACTAAACATTGGACTATTCATGGAGTAGAGAGCGGGTGATTGTATACTGAATCCACCGATCCAGGGTGAATTTGGAGTTCCAGGCACTGGATTCCAGATTGCCGATGATGATGATGATGATGATGATGATGATAATGAAGCTGAGGGTTGTTGTAAAAGATGATGATTATTAGTGGTGTTATTTTGAAGAAATCGAAATGTACTATTCTTTCGAGGTTGACCAGGATTCGATGTAGCTCTTCGTGGTGGAACAGCGCCTATTAAACCTGATGATTGAGTAGCAGTGGCATTATGAGGATTGGTAGTGGTAGTTGTATTAGTGGTAGAAGATGAAGCTAAAAATGAAGGATTTGATGGCGTTGTATCACGAACAGGAACAGTTCGAGAATTATAATGGTCATTCTCTTCTACTAATGAAAGTGGAGATGGTCGTCGGCCGTTAAGAGATAACGATGATGATATTATTGTCTTGCCAACCATTTTTTCATTGGGTTTCTGATTTTTCGTAGGAACAGCAGCACCGTTAGAAGTGGTCGATGATGATGAAGATTTAATAGTGACTGAAGAATTTATTGATCCATCAGTAAGAGAAGATTTTCTTGATGACGAATCATTTGGTACATTGTCATCTAAAGTTTTTGACAATGATGAAGACGTGATTTCAAGTGATTTGGATCTTTTTGATGATTTTTCATCACTATTTTTTATCGATGTCATTTTATCGGGAGATTCAGATAGTGATTTAGATGATTTTTTCGATGAAGAGGATGAAGGTAATGATGAATTGTCTTTTGTTAAACTATTATTATGTAAAGGGTCAGTCATTGTTGATGTTGTTGCTGTAGATTGATCATTATCCATTGTTTTTGATTTACTTGACATTGATAATGATAGTGATGTCAATGAAGATGATAGTGAATTGTTACTGCTATTATTAATATTAGTTGTAATAATTGTAATAGTATCATCAGTGCTTAAAGCATCATCAGAACTAGTCAAAGACTCTGCGGATTCTGTCGACTCTCCAAGTGATTCTCTTCTTTCAATGGCTGATTCGTAATCTGATACCGGTGGCGTCGTCTTATCAGACATGAGAGATATCCGGGAGGAGTTCCATGACTTTGTTGTAGAAGTTGAGGAGTTTGATTTGTGCGTGGGTCTTTTGCGGTGATTTGGTGATAATGAATTATCAGCATTATTAATATTACTGTTAATACTGCTGTTATTATTATTTGTTGATGATTTTGTTGTTGTTATTCCTGAGTTTATTGAATCATTATCATTATCATAGTCATAGTCATTACGGTAGATAACACCATTTATCGCACTATTATTATTAGAGACAGTCGTCGACGATGAATCCTTCTTTGATTTATGACGACCGTTAATGTTTAGATTTCTCATATTACCAATATCACTGCCACTAATAATATTCTTTTCTTTCACTATTAGCTTTCCATTGGATTCCTCGTTCTTAATGTTATTATTATTACCAATGCTGTAGTCTCGAAAATGTGAAGATGATGCTGACGATGATAACGATGATGATTTTGACGACGTAATAAATAAATTATTCTGATTATTGATTGATTCTACTGAACTGTAACTATGTCGTTGATATGGTGCACGGTTCCGGAATCCACGATTGTCAAATTCATCATCGTTATTATGACCACCACCATTATTATCATCATCATTGTTGCTAATATTATTATTATTATTATCGTCCAACTCATTCTCGGGCGCTATCGTAGATAATAGTCGTATTCGGTCTGCATATGTATCATACTATGAAAATAAATAATCCTGATTAGCATTGTTTCTTTCAATCTTTCAATAAGCCTTTCTCTTTCTATTTTTTGTTCTCTTCTTTCCTTTCTTTTTTTTTTCGCGCACTCAATTTACCATCAACTCGGTCAATTTATCGATATAGAATTAGTTTCGCAACTTTGTTAGATGACGCATATATTCACGAATACATGCATTCTTATTTGCCCGACAATTATAATAAAAAAACATGCACAAATAAAGGATTCAACTTACTATATGTTGTAGCCTTCGACGATCAGTTTCATTCGCTGCCTTATCAATCACTTGTAATAAGAGCTTGACAGTCTGTTTATATGCCGCCAAAGCCGCACTCACATTATTAGCCGAGTCAAGTACTACAGCTGACTGGGCTTTCTGTAATGCGATGGTTAAAATAGATTTTGAGTGTGCTCGAGGTGATGGTGGTGGGTGCTGTTGCCTGCTCGGTGAAAGTGGCGGCGACGACACATCACCAATACCGTTACCGTTGGAAATCGGAAGGCCCAAGTTTGAGGCTGGAGGAGGAGCGAGATGATGGTTTGATGTTGAAGTCGCCATGTATACTAAATGTATTTTAGTCTTCTTTGAGATTCTGTTTGAAGAGTCACGTGTAATTTAATTTCCCTTCTGAATGTTGAAAACGACGGAAAAAATTGGGAGGCTGGCTTTTTAAAAGTGAAATTTTTGTTTCGAGCGTCGATGTATATATAGACAGGTGAGTACCGTGAAATTTACAAAATGGGCACAAACTATGCTGTTTTAGCTGTTACTCGTACGAGTCTTCGAAAGTAGTGAAAGTAATGAAAGTAGTCGAAAAAATTACTTTTGAGTTGAAAATGAAAAAGAGGAATGAACACAAATTTCGGGAGAAAAAATAGTTAGTCGCGGTGAGAAAAAGATCTTTATTGGTAAAACATGACTATCTTTTGAGGAAACTTGCAATGCAAGTGCAAGTTATTGGCTATTATTATGTTGATATTGTTGAAGCTTCTCTGCAAGTCACAAAAATTTACCTTGTAAAAGGTATGTAAGATAAATTAACTAGATTTTTATCTAATATAAATAGAGAATAAATGCCAATATCTTGTTTGAGGAAACACATAACCAAACAAGGGAATTTCCGACCATGCAAATAATGAACACATTCACATTCATTGCCGGGTTATTTGAGGATCTTTTGTGGGTAAATTCATTATATCACGTGAATTACAATTTTTAATAAGTGTGAAATTCGAACAACCTCCATTTTTATTTTTTTGGCAGCTAAAAGTACTAGGAATAATAATAATAATGTCGGTATTACTTACAGAAAGCAGCGAACAAGAAGCTGCCCGTCTTTACCGTGTTTATAAAACTGTAAAGAGAATGGTAGCCGACAGGGTACTTATTTATTCTTTCTGATCGAGACATTTGATTTTTTTTGCATAATGTTAATGTTTGATTTGTCGTTTAGGGTTATGTGGTAGCTGAACATGAGATTCCTACAGATTTGGATGCATTTAAAGAAAAGTGTACCGACAATGGTGTTGTTAAGTAAGCGCCTTAAGAATTTTCCTTCTTTCTTTCAGAGAATCTATACGTTTTTTCTGCATTACTCAATGCCCTGTTCTAAATTAATAAAAGTGACCTGAAGTGAAAAAAGCTTTTCATTTTTATTTAACCAATTATCATAGCCGAGAAAAAATGATGTTTCAAGTTCAAAAGAGAGATGATCCTACCGAACAACTACTTGTTACTTTTCCTACAGAGAAACCTGTTGGAGTGAAGTATTTGAAAATGTAAAACTAATGGATTTTATTGTTTATTATCACTATCATTTTGAGTAAAATGAATACCAATATATATTCTGTTACGTAGGATGTGTGCTCGGATGGCCGAAACAAAAGTCACCAGGGGAATAATTGTATATCAGGGTAATATGACAGCTGCGGCGAATAAGGTATCATGCAACATTATTAGTAATTGTTATTATTTAACTTATATATAATTTTACTCATCTTGGTTGTTTATTTATTTAAGGCAATTCAATCTTTGAATCAAGGAGACAGAATCCCGGATAAACCGTTCTATGAGATTGATTCGTTTTCAGAATCAGAACTCTTGGTGAATATAACCGAGCATCAACTCGTCCCGACTCACGTTGTGTTAACCGATGAAGAGAAGAAAACTCTCTTGAAAAAATAGTAAATAATAATATCTTGATATGTGATTTTGATGTTACTTCGTAATAATGACAATATTATTGTTAAAGTCGTTTAAGAGAAACGCAGTTACCTCGAATCCAAACAATTGATCCTATTGCCCGTTATTATGGACTTAAGAAAGGACAGGTAAAATTATCGAGTTGAGAATTATTTCATTATATATCAGTGTAATTGATCATTGCGTGTGAATACCAGGTTGTTAAAATTATGAGGCCAAGTGAGACGAGTGGTCGTTACGTCACTTATCGATTATGTTTCTGATGAGAAAAAAGGAAGAAACCAGAAAGTGGAGGCGATACTTTCATGTATGAAAATAATTTCTATTTAATTTCATTGATTTATTTATTGTGTTTTTTTCGTTAAAAAGTTCAGTCAAATCTTCTTGACTAATCAGCCAACTTACTAGCCAGTCATTATTTTGTTTCATAATATATATCAATATCAATTTATATATATATATAAAAAAGGAATTCATTGTTTGCACTCTTTTTTTTTTGATAATCCGATGATACGCTGTGAAACAAACATGATGCAAAACGCGCGATATTAATCATCATCAGTTTATTTTCATACACGCGTTCTATTGACATTTTGGTTCGAGAAAAATAAATAAATCAATTAGGTTGAAGTAGATTCTATCATTTGGATATTCTTTTTTTAAAAACAAAAAATTACCATTCTCGCATTTCTGTCTATCTGGAGTTCTAGCCGATATCAAACTAATGCAATTTCACAACAATAATAGTCGTGGGCAAGAATTCGTGAGCGGTGTCTCGCCAGATACCAAGCTCCTATCTTGGGAAACTTTATGGAATTCTTTAACATGCATAACCTTCATTACTTCGATTGCATTATTACTACTATTGTTCTTTTTAATACACAACCATGTCACGACTGTAAAGAATCCCAATAAATTCAAACTGGTCGAAGAAAATGCGTGAGTCAATCAATATAATATTCTGCTGAATTAATGTCATCTACCCATATCACATCACATCTTAACTGTGGAAAAAGAAAAAAACCCTCAACGTTCAAAAGTAACAGAAAAATAAACACGCTCTGCGTGGATTTTTTTCCCTATAAACAAATCACGCCCTGTTGAAAAAATCGTCACAGATCATCAGTATTACTGGAACAACAACAGCAAACACAGCCTTCAATATCACCAACACGACACCGCAAAATCTATTTTCCGTCGAGAATTTTCACAACTCCGTTCGGAGATCAACGACGTTTTTATCAGATGTCAATCGAACAAAAATATAGAAGACAATCAGGTTTTCATATTACATTATAAAAATCCAAAACGTAATTTATCCCATCTAATTCTTCATCCTTATAGAATTACCACCGTATGAGCGAAGTCGACCGCCATTAAGTTCGCCATTATCTCCAAGTCGATATAAAGATGATAAGCAAGTTATTCCTGTACTTTCAAATCGATTTCTAGTCAAACCGAAAAATCATATTTCAATGGAAGGATCGGTATCTATAGCTCTTTGATTATATGTGTATGACAAATATTGTGAGTTATTGATTTATTTATTTATTTGTATAGTCAAAAAAAAGATTCCTTTACGCCGCTCGAAACCGCGAGGAGAGATCTTATGAAGAGGCTGTCGAAAAAATGATTAATCAATTATCCAATCTTTCAATAGCTGATTCGTCAATACAGCAGGAAAATTCAAACTCGCAAGAAATTGTCGCGTCAGCTTCACACATCTGGCCTGAATCATCGTATTTAGTTTCATCGTCAGATTATCACTGCCTCCTTAAAAGAATGTAAGGCAACAACAATGCCCAGTATTTAAATGGATGATGCTTTGCTAAACTTGCGACTCAAATGATTGATCTTTAAATATTTGTAAAATAATGAAAAAATCTATTTTTGAATCACCTGAAGGGATTGATCATACATACTTTAAAAATTTACGCGTATTGAGATCAAAGAAAAATTACTTTCCCGCACAAAGAAGAAATTAAAGTAACCAAGCTTAATGCATTACGCCATTTGCTAGCATCAATGTTGAAAGAATTGCAAAAAAAATTTGTGTACATCATAAGAAATTATTCATCATGTTACTCAGTGTTTTCGCCACCCATTTAATTTTTCTTTGCTCTCACTTTAACTTTCTCACATTGAAACTTTTTACTACTCTTATTACTTTCTACCTGATCATAATTATACATAGTTTAGCACAATTATAAAACATTGTGAAATACAAAAAATACTCACCTTTGAAAAATACAGCTCATAGGCCAGACTGTTTATTTGAAATTTATACCATTTTGTAAGCGATTTAAATCTTAAATCCACTTTTTTACAACAATAATGAAAATTTTTATTTTTTAAATAATATGAATTTTTTATTATATAATAAAAATGTCATTTTAAAATAAATACAAAATTGTAATACTATATAGCATCTATCAAAAAAATAATAGTAAAGCTTATGCCTGGAAAATACAAATAACAATATTTAAATTACTTTTATTACAATCAATTCAAAAAGGTGAAAATAAAGACTAATAGTAATTAGTTTGGTAGCAAGTAATTTATATAATATTTATTTTTTTTGGTTCAATTTTTATATAACGATGGTAAAGAGAACTTATTAATTTCTCCGAAATAATAAATCAAAATCACCTTATAATAAAAGTGAGTAAAGAATAATAAAAGTTCAATTGCGACGATGTCTTTTGCCTGCTAAATCAGTCACGTTATGCCGTCCATCGCAACATTCACGGACATTCTCAAAATCTTCTTTGTCCAAATCACCAGTCCCTTCCAATGATATATCTTCGTGGGTGTGTTCGTGGGTGTGTTGATGGTTGTGTTGATTATGTTCGTTGGAAAGAGGAGAATGTTGATTAGATGAAGATGATCCATCACGGCGAATCAGAGCCGTGATTTTACTGAAGCTTGATTTGGGCTTTAGACTTTGTTGCGTGCCAGTGCGGCTGTTTGGAGGACTGCGACTGTTTGGTTGATTTTCCCAAGGATCAGAACCCTTTCTACTAAGTGAAGGGTCTGCAGTATTTCCCTGTGGTTGCTCTGTGTCAGAAGCTCTTTCAATAAGATAAGTAAGAGCCTATTTATTATTATAAAAATCCATTTAATAATAGTGTCAGATTTAAAAATAAATATTAAATATTAAATAAATAATAGCCTAATGTCTACTAACTAACCTTGAACCATATTTCATGTCGCTCTTTCGTAGGTGCAGTAAATTTGATTTCACGACCAGGTGTCTTTACCACTAAGCTCATGTGATGAAGTCCAGGTGGCGAAGGATTATTATCTACTACTTGTGCAACAGATTCTATGTATGCAACCTGCATCGAAAGCATAGCTATAATAAAAGATGGATTATTGATTTATGAGAAAAATTAAGTATATAGAATAACAGAAATTCTGATTATACATACAATTCTTTGAAGACTTTGCATCAATCATATCAGCACCTCCAGGATCTTTAGTGCTCCAATATAAAGTTCGCGTATATGGATGCACCCAGAAAAATCGTTGATGCCGTTTTTCAGAAGTTCCACCACCAAAGTTTCGTCTTGTGTATTTGTGCAGAAATTCGCCCATCATTGTTAAAGTTATTGCCTGCACAGTACTTGGATCTAAGCGAGGACCTCCAAATGACGTCTGTCCATCGTCAACTTGTGATGTATTAGAATTTCGTTTTGCTGGTTGCTCATTTGACGAAGCAGTCGAGCTGACAGTGCTTCCTGTAGAAACTGAAACTGAGCTAGGAGTATGCCGATGATGAGCATTGGGGGCTGGATCTTTACCTTTCGAATTTGGCACTATTGGATGATCAGTATCATCGCGTGCATTGACAACAGGAACTCGTTGTCTATCTAATAAATTTTGGGGTGGACCATTCGATGGACGTGGAGGCGGCTCCAAAGTTCGAACAGGTTCTTTTGGAATATTTGGAATTGTTTGAGATTCATCAGTAGACGGAAGAGTTTCCGAATCTTCGGTACCATTTCTTTCTTTTGACTTATTTGCGTTGGCTGTTAAGTCAAGAGTAAAGCGGTTGCCAGCTATATTATTGTTACTTTCGCCGATATCTTTAATTATTTAGAAAAAATTAGCCTTTCACAGTGAGAAATAATTATCAATGAGATGTAATATAAATCTTACCGGAAGATAATGTGCTACTTCGATGAGCATTATCAGGTTCAGCTGGAATAACTCCACCATTTGCAGCGATCCCTTTCAATTCTTCAAGTGATTTTAAAGCAGTTATTGCCTCTGTTTGGATTTCAGCATCCGTGTAATTTAATTTTTCAGTTTGAATTTCAACATTCCGAGAGGTAACAAATGTTTCTCGTTTGCTCTTTCTGTAAGCAGTAGCATCCTTCTTTTCACCATCGGAAGAAGGTCTCTCGTGAATTACAATAGATGCCTTGTTAGTCTCTGGAACGATATTTTGATCATCTATATCGTTATTATTATCATTTAAATTATTATTATTGTCATCTTTGGGTGAAGCAACAGAATTTCTTTTTTCGGACAAAGTTGAATCTCGGACACCAGCTTTTGAGATAGTAGATTGTCGTTGTGATGTCGACCTGGCGGAGGCATAGTCTTCTACCGAAGAACTATCATCTTCTTCTTCCTCTTCTTCATCGTCTCCTCCTTTTGCACTTGAACCTGATCCAGTCTGTGGTTTATTTGTAAAATGTTCGAATTGTGATATTCTTTCTTGAACTACTGATCCTCGACTCTTGCGATTCTTTGATGATGTCATGTCATTATTTTCCTCGGATCCTGGTATGCTTTCTGGTTCCTCGTATGTCGATGGTTCAATATTTTGAGATGCATGCCGCGATGAAGAGCTGGATATCGATTGTTTATTTTGTTTGGTAAGGTTTTCAAGGGCTGCTGCTCTGGCCGCTTTAACACTCTCTGGATCTTGATGTTCAGGAACTTGACGAACTCTTGCTTCCTCTAAGCTGACATTAACTATTGGTTCAGTTATCATTTCATCGAGTTCTTCAAAATCACCTTCATCATCTTCCATTTCTTCTTCATCAACCTCATTAGTATAAGAAACATGTTTATTACGAGATAGGCGACTTGAATTTTTTCTACTTCGGTTTAACAAAGGATGACTTTTAAACATATCAGAAGTTGGACGAGTTGCCTTATTAATATGTGTATCACCATCTTCATCTGATTCATGTTCATAAACCGAATATTCGTCCTCATCTTGACCATTTTTAAGCACCGCATCTTCACTTATATCCACGAGAGCTTCTTGCGAGAAACTAGAGCTGGTATTTTTCTGGGGCTTCTGTTTTGATTTAACTGCATTATTCGGAAAAGCACTCTCATCACGTAATCTTAGAATTTCTTCCTCTCGATCACCAAGTAGATTTTTCAGCTCTTCATTTTCACTTTGTAAACTGCCATTTTTTACTTGGAGCACTTTATATTCGTCAGACATTTGTTTTACTGCATCAGCTGCTTGTGGAATTATTTGATTAAGAGTTGGGATAAACTTGTCGATAATAGAAGCCAATGTCTCTCCACTCGGGAATTCTTCTCGTTCATCACTACTAGAAATTGCTGCGTTTTCTGACGGTGGAATAAAATTAATGGCAGCAGATGGCAAATTTTTGGATGTTGATGGTGTTTCATCTTTTCGTTTTAGTTTTGCTTTAAGATTCACAACATCTTGTTTTGCATCGTCGAGTGCTTGTGAGACTACTTGATTTTCTGTTTTTAAATCATTGTATGCTTTTTTATGAGCTCGTACTTGACGCTCATATTTTTTCTTTGAATCAGCAAGTTCAGTACTGAGTTTGACCTCCCGAGCTTTAACCTGTTCGAGCAAATCAGTGGACTGGCCAAGTTTTTTCTCTTGAAGCTGTATTTCTTTACGAAGTCGTGACACTTCAAATGTTTGAGTTTCCTTCTCGGTATCGAGATTTTGTATTTTTAATTCGAGTTCCCATACTTGAGTCTTTAAGGAATCTAATGTTTACGAAAAAAGGCGTGAAAATTCATAAAACATTCATAATAAATGACTTTTAGATCAAAGACACAAGCATACCTTCAGCGTCTTCTTTGGCACGTAATTGTTTATTAAGCATTTCAATAGTACGTTCCAATTCAGCTTTTTCATATTCTAATACTTTAATTTTTTCTTCTCTTAATGATACAAGTGCCTGTAATCGCTTTACTTCTTTTAACAAATTCTGTCCAATCTCTGCTGCAAACTCTATATCATTTGTTCTATTATTATTTCTATTTCTACGATCTCTGGAGCGTGAAGCTGGTGCAGTGTCTGGAGTTAGCGCCTGATCCAATACAGATGATGTTGTCGGACTCGAAGAAAGTGAAGCTATACCAGATGAGATACCATTGTTATTGGCCCCCTGTTGTACATGATTGCAATAAATAAATTGTTTTCTCAAATTTATCCGAAATTTAAAAAAAAAGACATAAAAACTCACCATAGATGCCGATGCAGCATTCCTAAAAACATTACGCGTGTCCGCATCAAGAGACATTGCTTCTTTTTCAAGTTGTGCGAGTTTATTCTGCAGTTCTGGTGAGATGTCACCCTGTGCTTCATCAAGTTCGCGTATTCGTTGTTCGATCAATTCCTTTTGTTGAACCAAGGCATGACCATACTCGGCAGTTGCCTGAATTTGATTTGTTCTATCAGATAATTGTTCTTGTAATTTTTGTTTTAACTCTGCCGGTGACTGATTGTTAGCGAGATATAAAGAGCGCCGATTAGACGGCGAAATTGTACCATCATTAGAGACTCTAATTCGTGGCGTTACATGAGGAATGTCTATGTTATTGCTACTGATATTTGCCATTATTTACTACTATATATATGTGTGATTAATTATGTGTCGGTTTATAATAAATGATAAAAAAATATAAATAAAATATGTACTACTATATATAATATACTTTATAATTGTCTATGAAATTTATAAGAAGAAATCAGAGAGATGATGGTGGGTAACTAGTGTATAAAAGTATTCTAATTATTGTAAGTATTAATAAATAAATTAAGGCGAGAGAGAGAATGTGAATATTAGATGTCTGGTAGGGTGGTCGGTTGGAAAGTCTGTCGGTCGTCGATTAAAATATTAAAGAATGTGAGTTGACCAAGTGTTGACCAGTCAATAGTTGAGCCTGTGCTAAGCAGCAAGGATAGAAGAATAGGGTATAGAAGAAGGGTGTTCAAGAGTTGGTCATCAACATTGTCAACAGAAGAGAAAGGGTTTCTACGACGCTTGTTATCTTCGTTTGTTTTACTAGTGGTAATAGTGGTAATAGTCTTGATAATAATAATAATAGTATTCTAATAAACAATAGTGAGTACTCAAATGACAGACAGCAAAGCGAAGGCAGGTCGGTAAATCTGCTGGTTGCAATAATAATAAAAAGATTAAACTGGAAGACAAATTAGATATATTCTATAAACTTTCACAAAATTTAAAAAAATCAAGTTGTGGCTAATGTTGTCTTGTACAATGCGCGTGTCACCATTCCAAAAATTGAATCATGATTTGCATTGCATCTGGTTGGCGATCGGAAAATAATAGTTTTGTTGACTCGATCGACCATTCAACATCCGAAATATGTATTGTATTGTATTGTATTGTATTGGAATGCCTTACATTTTGATTTTTATTAAAAGATGGTCTATATTCATATATAAAACATAATAATGCTGTTCACTTATATATCAGCCGGGAAATTATTAAAATTCAAATATCACTACACAAATGTTACAAAACGAAAATACACACGCCACCCAAATAAAGCATAATTAATCGGGGATAATTAACAATAAATATATGAACACCAAAATTGTAAATTGTCGTGTGTGTATGTATATGTGTATAAAACAACTCAAGCAAATAAAAATATTATATTATCTTAAACTTTTCAAAGGAAAAGTCACCGGAAAATCTAATTATTTTAACAGCATTTACCGGATTGATTTTTAGAATCATCAGGCAAAGTAGTAACCTGAATCGTTTCACCAGCAGTTGGCCTGGTGACGTCACCACTATTGTTTTCGAGTGCTTTGTTGGAAACAATACGGTAAATTTCTGTAGAGGGATAGAAAAATAAAATATATTAAAAAATGGTTGAAGGCCGAAAAATAGAAGATGTTAAATTAAATATTAACAATTACCCGTCAGAATATTTTGGAAAGCAAGTTCTACATTACTAGCATCCAATGCAGATGTTTCAATGAAAGAGAGATTGTTTTCAGCTATTCAAATAATAATATTATCGACATCAATTTTTTAGTCTAAATACACAATTTAATAATAGCACAAGGTCTAACGATAATGATAATTACCAGCAAACTGTTTAGCTTCCTCGGTCGGTACTGCCCTCAAATGTCTTAAATCACTTTTGTTTCCAACAAGCATAATGACAATATTGCTGTCAGCATGATCTCTTAATTCTTTCAACCAACGGTTGACATTTTCGTATGTGATATGTTTTGCAATATCATAGACAAGTAAAGCACCAACGGCTCCACGATAATATCTAAAAAAAAAACAAGATAATCGAGATCAATACAAACTTACTTAGCACGTAATCATTTACGATGGATAAGCAAATCTATGATAAATGATAACTCACGCGCTTGTGATAGCTCTATAACGTTCCTGACCAGCTAATAACCAGGAATAAATTCATAAGATAATTGATGATAATGATGACAACAATTACAATGATCAAGGTAATAAAATTTACCAGTATCCCAAATTTGTGCTTTGATAGTTTTATTATCTACTTGAATACTTCTGGTCGCAAACTCGACACCGATAGTTGACTTAGACTCCAGATTGAATTCATTACGTGTGAATCGCGAAAGCAAATTTGATTTGCCAACACCCGAATCACCAATCAAAACAACTATTTGAGAAAATAAATTAAAAGAAATTCTAAGTGCATGCACGAATAACGATTGAATGCAGAAAAATATATTGTAATCGTGATATTGATATTTAATGCATGCTTTCAAACAAAGGTTCAAAAATTATAAAATCGTCAGATGATAGCGCTTAAACGGTCGACTGAGTGTGTTCTCCCAAACTTTCTCATCCCTTAAACCATTCTCAAATACCTTTAAAAAGATAATCATATTCGTCGTCTTTACTCATTTTTTAAAAAGTACTTTTATGTTTATTATATTTTTGATTTTTTTAATTGTTGCAAGAACGAAATGCCTGCGAGTTATCGGGCAAAAGAATAAAAATAGGAGGCTGTGTTTGCCACTTTGTCAGTCAGAGAAGTTACGCCAACTGTCAATTGTAATAATCATGTGATTAAAAGTATTGTTTAATTAGCACGGGTGAAAATATAGCGATAGCACTAGCCAATTCATGCACAATTTATGCATATAATTTTTGGAATAAGATTTTATTGTTTGTATTATTCACTGCATGCTTATTTATTGGGAATTTCTTATCAACATGTCATATAGGAAAAAAAGATAAAATAAAAAAAAGAAAAAAAAAGTTTTCATAAATCTTGATGCTCTCACATACTTTATGATTGAAAAATCGTGTGTATCAAAACTTTTTAAAAGGGGTAAGATATTATACAGTATGAAGAATCGTTATCGCCATCACTCGTCATCATAATCATCCTTTAATTTAGATGGCCAAGTAAAATCTGGCCACTTGGAAATTCCACTGTTGAAATTTGCCAATAAGGGCGACGAGAAAACGTTTAGGTTTGGGGGGAGTAGATCTAGTGATATTTTCCAATTCACAACACTAATTACACTTCTATACATATATACATTAATATATATATAGATATATATTTCGAAGTTGGATTAGATAGGAAGTAGGGGAAAACGTATGGAGCATATAGGAAGAATAATATCAAATTTCGTAAAGTTTGTTTTTAAATTATTCCATAAGGTGCACCAAATATCGAAATAGATTATATTACACCATCGTCGTCTTTATGATGTTTAGGTGAGTTGGTGTGTTCAACGATCAAAGTCGAGGCCTTTCGCTTCTTTTCATTGGCCAAACCGGTATGAGTATCGCGCTCAAGCAGTAAATTTTTCAAAAGAGTTTTCTAATTTAACATATAATAAAAAAAATTAATTGATTAATTTATTAAAGGAAGGAAGGAAGGAAATAAAAAAATACCTCTATTTCCAGTTCTTTCACTCTTCTCTCTAGAAATTCTCTACGAGCTTGTGCTTTACGCTCTATAGCAACCTCCTTTTCTAGTTCACTGACACGTGTTTCTAAGTAAGCATTTCTCTCTATTAATTTCATTTCACGTTCAAAAGCTGGACCTGATCGAAGTATTCCATCATCGTTTTCCATTTGAATCGTTGAAAATTCGTTAATCCTTCGGGATGAAGATGATTCTTGAGCGGTAGAAGAGGAATGATTACTATATTCAATAGAGTTCATTGGAGTATATCGCATTTGTTGATAATGAGTGGATGAAGGCTGGGATGTTGAAGGAGCAGCGGTCGACGTTGTGGTTGTGCTGTTCGATGATGTTGAATTAGCAGGATCTACTACATACTGTGATGTCTGTGCAGCAGGCGAAACATTATTTGGAATAATAAGATTATGGAGAACTGGTTTTAACATCAACATATTATTATTGTTGTTGTTGTTGTTATTGCTGCTGCTGCTATTACTATTATTGTTATTATTTCCTCCTATTCCTGAATTTTGCTGTGATTTACCAGGAATTGAAAAACTCTGTTGTGGATTTTGGTAATTCTGTGATGTTGGAGATAATCGGGAAGAGGAGGATATTGATGTAGCCGTTAATGTTGATTCGTTGTCTATTTTCATTTGTTTTTGATGTTGCTGTTGCTGCCATTGTTGATTGGGAAAATGTTGCTCCCTTTGTGTGAATAATTTCGATTCATTATTAGATAAAGGTGTGGCAGGTGCACTAGGAAGTTGTTTATGATGTTGCAATTCAGTTTTCATGATAACGCCGCCACCGCCTCCATTAGATTGTGGCAAAAGTTGCTGTTGAGACGATTTCGGGGACTGAGAATGCATTTGAGGTGGCGTCAATGTGGTTGATTTCGGTTGTTGTGATTGAATTACCACGTGAGGTTGTGGTGTTGTGGCGATTGAGGTAGTGGTATTATTAGTATTGGTATTTCCAGCAAGAATTGATTGTTGTTGCTGAGAAGTTTGCAATGACTGCAGTTCAATTTTCGAATTCTGATCTACACCACCACCAGTTGAATTCTGATATAATTTTTTCTGAGGGCCACCACAAAAACTTTCAGCACGAAGATGTCTATTCAATGCATCCAATCTTGCAAATTTTCTTTTACAATGTTGGCAACCATATGGTTTTTCACCTGTATGTAATTTAAGATGACGCTTTAAGTCATGATGTCGTCTGAAAAAATGGTTACATGTGGGACATTGAAATGGTTTTTCTTGTGAATGGGTTAAAGCGTGCGACTTTAAATTGTGTTGTCGACTAAATGTTTGATTGCATTCCGGACATACGTAAGGTTTATTTTTATTTGACGGTGTTGGACTTATAGCTTCTCCCGGACCTGATGTAGCAGTAGCAGCACTAGAACCAGCACTAGTAACATTGGTAGCGCTGGTAACACTAGTAGCAGCAATCGAAGCAGTAACAATTGGATTCGTTGTTGTCGTTGACGAAGATCTCCCTTGAGGATTTACCGGAAATTGATTATATGATCCTATCGGAGTACCAGACGATGAAAGATTTGGCGAAGAATCGTGATTGTTAATTTGAATTTGAGAAGTACCAAGAAGTCCATTATGATTATTAATAATATTATTATTGCTGTTGCTATTACTATTACTGTTATTACTGCTATTATTATTATTATTATTATTATTATTATGATGATGATGAGGATGATGATGATGATGATTATTATTATTATTATTATTATTATTATTATTATTATTATTATTATTCCTAATGGCTGAAGGAGTAGTCAATAACATTTCGTTTGAAGCGCTCAAGTTGTTATTATTGCTATTGTTATTATTCTCTTGAGAGGCAGCAACAGAATTTGCAGTCAAAATATTTGCGCTATTTGGTGAACTCTCAATCGTAGTTTGTCGGTCAAAGGCCGTTGTAGAAGGTATACCAACACCACTCTGACGCGTTGAATCAACACCTAGTAATTCGGAGGAATTGTTGATATTTACTGAAATTAGAAAATAAACAGTGAATTAAAAATATTTATTTATCACAAAAAAAGTAACACCCGTAATAATGGTGGATTATTTATACTTTGAGAGTTAGCTGAATTGGGGACTTCAGCTTCATTTTTAGGTGTTGTCGGTTTGTTGTTGTTAGTGTTATTTTTGTTATTGATACTGTTATTGTTAGTTCTTACTTCCATAGCACTAAAAGAAATGAGAAAACCAGAAAAAACACAAGTGTTATTGTTGTTAGGTGTGGCTGGAACTGCAAAATTATAAGTGTGGTGTGTTGAGAAGTTTGACCAAGAAGAATTTTTAAAAAACGGATAATTGTATTGTACCAACGTGAAACAAAAACGGCTTTTTGTGTGAATTTGTGGCGTCGTTCTTTATTTGTGAGAGAAAAAAGAAAGGAAATTTAACTTTATATAGCAAGTATTACGGAGGTATTGACCACTTGGAACACAGTCGTACCCCGGGACCACTTTAAAAAGAGGTTGTATGGAGGTATGCAATATTTTGTACATATAACATATTTTTTTTGCCACATTTATTGAAATGAACTTACGCTCCTTTTCGAGTCAAATAATAAAAGCCTCAAACAAAACAAAAAGCAAAACTAAAACTGGATGCACAGCCATACAACAGAGTTGTGGCAATGTATCTTGCATGATACCAATCAAATTTGTGTAACGGTAATGGCCGGAACGATGATGCACTTAGGCAATCGATCATTCGCTAAATTTATCAAGTGACGAAACTATTGCCTGTTACACTTAATACACACAAAAACGCACAACGACATGAAAATTTCTCATCAGAAAAATTAACTGCCACATTATTCAGTGACACCAGCCTTAACCCTTATAAATATAATATCGATATATACACGCTATTGGACGACCGTAGCTTCGCGGGGAATTCCACATAAGTCTGACTGACATTAATATTAGTTTGTTAAAAAGTTCCGGTCTATCCCCCACATACTTTTTATAAATATTTCGTCTCGATTCCACAATGTTGAACAAACATTTCAGCACACCTTAAGAGCATATGCTGGTTGTAATGTCCCAAACAATCTCACACACGATACTGGACCGAAATTAACTAACAAGCTTGGTGATACATCTACGCCTCAACTTATGGAAGAGACCCAGAGGTGTGACCACGAGATGACGAAAAACGTGCAACGCCATAATCAATAATAATTGTGTGATCTTTTTTTATCAACACAAAAATATGGCCTTCTGTAAGTATCAAAATTTGAGCCGGCGAAAGCATGTTGAACCAAAGAATCCACAGAATGCTTGGTAAGGTAGCAATACGTACTGTATGTGTGGAATGAATAATATTCAGGCAGAAATTCGAGAAGTTCGTACGTTTTCAGTGAGTTGCATCCTAATATTAAGAGAATAAATATGAGAAGTAAAAAATTAAACATAATTTTGCAAAATTATCACTTACCCATTTCAGCCATCGATTCTTTTTCTTCTGGTTCCGAGTGAATCCTGCTATTACTCTTTATTTGAATACATTGTAACCCTCATTATTGTTCACTGCAACAAAAAAGGTCACGTTGTCCCAAAAACTTGCTTTTCTGCCAAATTGACTGTACTCCGATCATTATCTCCAACTACAAATAATTGTTTTATGCAATGAGATGCTTACACCAATGCCATCTATCATAATCGCCATACTTGTTTGTTTTAAACATGTGTTCAATTTGCTAGGGTAGATTTTGCCAGTTTTGATAGGCGTGGCACAAGATCAAATTTTAACCTATATTTTTTTGATCATAGCGATAGCGATAGTTTTGCGCAGATTAAGAATAATAATTACTTACGCTAGGTCTTGCTGGTATACAAGAATTTATCATGAACATGGTTGACTGCAGCATTTTATGTAATGATAGCGATAGGTTCTTCAACTTAACTGTTAGTTCGAGAAACTGCCCGCTCAATTGCAAAGCTAGTTTGGTTGAAGCGTTCAAGAGCATCAAAGAGGGAAGCCTTAATTGTAGTATCAACCAAAAAGTAGAAAGTGTACATTTGATCGTCTGCTTTTCGAGCTTGTGCTCCGGCTTCGTTAATACGCCTTCTTTTAAGAGCTCGTATCATTGGTGTCCCTCTCTACCGCAGGTAGTGCAAGGCATTTTATTATGTTTAATATTAGACTGCGAAATAGATTCATGATCCTCGTGTGTTTCTTGCTTTGGAGACAAGTTGTATCGAATAATAAGTGGAAAGAAGTCGAATACTTGATAAAACTGATCAAAAGTCAATAAACTTGTTCTAGCGCAACCGTGCGGTATTTTGTTCTTCATTATATCGTGAATGTATTGTTAGCTTACTAACGCTTCATTATTATTATTATTTTTTTTATTGCTAATTATTATTATTTTGAGACTGCTGTAATTCCAATGGGATGACAATTTTAGCGCCAACGATAATAGACATCATCAAAATTAGGAATTAGATCCACTTCGCTTTTTTTTTTTGCTTGACTGTTTCTCAGTTAAATCCTTTTTTCGAATAAACCACCATAATCTCAATATTGTTTTTCCCTAATCCTGTTGGTGGCACTGGCAAAGACGAATTCTATAATAGTGGGTCAGAATCGAGATTTTTTGGATCGAGTTCTTCAATTTATTGGGTGATAATACAATTTCTGGAAAGAAAACTTCGTTGGATTATAAAAAGGGTTACAGTATCCTTTTTATTTTTGTTTGATTTGTCGTTATTAACGAAAAAAAGGCTTGACTCTTGTTCCGATCTTGAATTTATCGTTGACTGTTTTTTTATCTTACATCTGAAGTCAAGTATTATATTAAACGAGATGATGAATTTTAATGAATTATATGCAAAAATCTCTTATTCAATAACTAGTGAAATAATAATGATTGGAAAGTCTAAAACAGTCGAAGTATTCTTGAAAACTGCGGCTAAAAAATTAAGATTTTAAGTAGTGGTCGCTAAACTTCGCTAACGTAAGGTCTGTTGTAATGTAGCGATATTTTCTTAAATGTTGTCATTTATCATTATTTTGGTGTTCTATACTATTGAATGTTTTTTATCATGTGACTTGTTTACTCGTATCTATAGTAATTATAAAATGGCTTTGTCGCTTTCTCATGCCGGTATTAATAGAACAGTGATTACGGATTCAGCTAAAGGTATACAGTGGGCCCTGGATACAGTAACACCCTTTAAGATAACATCTCGTTATAATAACACAAAATCTCTTTCCCCGCTCTCATTACTGTAACAAGCTTTTATTTTTAATAACACCAAATCTCTTCCCCCGATCACGTTCATGATGAAAAACGGATTATGATGAAAATCTGCAATATCTATTATAATAAACTAAATAACAATTATACCATAGTATTTAGCAATATAAACATTATTGCAAAATTATTACAAGAAATTGTCGATAATTCTGGCCAAAATTATCCCATGATCTGCCAAAATTTTCACCGTTTTTCATCATGATCCCTCACAATTAATGCTAGTAAGTCAATTTAAATAAAAGTCTAAATGGCGGGCTTATAGCCATAAGTGGCACACAAATGGTCGCAGCCTCCGCAAAACCTGCACTGGATTGTACAAATTATTCAGTTTTTCGGTTAAGGTAAAAACATTTTTCAATTTCTTAAAGTACTTTTTCTAAGCAATATTACAAGTGAGTTATAAAATTACCCTATTAAATCCCTGTTACGTTAATTTATTATTACAAATACGTTGTTTTTGAATAAATTAAAATTGAAGGAGCATAGTGGAAAATCCATTTGATTGGATAGAATAAGAGGGGAGATTTGCAATCTATCGCTATTGTCTAATTATCGTTTTCTTGGTTTGGCATTAAAAAATGGGAGTCTCACAAATCCCAAATCTCACAATTAATCAATTGTAATGAAATACTATGGTATTTGGATTTTGATCAATACTATTGGAAAATCTTAGATTTCATCTTTTTGAGTTCATTTTATAAATGAAAATGATTTGGTAATTATATAATTAAGAATACAAATTTAAATTATAACATTAAGTTGGTTTTGATCACATACGTATATAATTCTAAATTAAATTGAATTTGGATATATCAGATATAATAAGTGGAATTTGGACAAATCGAATTTAAATTTTGATTTATGGAAAAATATTGTTATAATAAAGGATAAATATTGTAAAATACAATATAAAATATCTGGGATATATTATATTTTATTCTATAAAACTTGTTATATATTGTACAAAAATAAATACATACTTGATCAAAACTAAAAAAAATATATTACTACTATTTCAAGTTTTTTCATATAAGAATAATTAGAAATGGCAAATAGTGATTGTGTTTATAATATGTAAATTGTAAATAGAAAATAGAAAGATAAGAAATAATAATATTGAATGGTTAACAAAATATAAAAAAATATGTATAAAAATCAAATAATTTTTTTTGGTTTGTTTTATATTAATTTCAAGTTATATATATAATATATAACAAAATTAAGTTATACAAAAAGAAATTAATAAAATATTTAATTTAAATATGCTAATACACATTTCTACAATAAATTACAAGAAATACAAAAAAAGCATAATAAAATTGAAATTATTTCTTTATAATGAAAATTTTATTTTTATTAGTAAATATTTTTTGTTTTTATATCAAAAGAAAGCTAAGAGCCTGTATTTTAACATATTTTTTATAGATTTTTTAAATTTAATTTCAGAAATATTTCAGATTGTAAAGTTAATTACACAAACTTTTTATAATTAAAATTTAATAATTTGAATTTATAATTATAAAAAATTTGTATAACTAATTTTACAATCTGAAATATTTCTGAAATTAAATTTAAGAAATCTATAAAAAATATATGTTAAAATACAGGTTCTTAGCTTTCTTTTGATATAAAAACAAAAAATATTTACTAATA
>CAJVPL010000308.1:0-30992 GCA_910591945.1 Ambispora gerdemannii
CCCTGTTTTTACTGAATAAAATAGTATATATTTTAATGTAATTTATTAATAAAAAAATCGAGTAATGAAGTGTCGAAGTTACCCTAATTTTCGTGGTCTACATTTGTAGATCATTGCTGATTGTAAACTTTTGTCCACCAAGTGTAGCTGTATTACGTACACATTTTACATTACCCCCTGTAAAAACTTTGCCTTCAAAGAAAATGACTAAATTAAGGTTCTACAGGGGATAGTATTTTGAAATATTTATGGTCCCAAGGATGTGGATTCATGACAAAAAGCCGGATTTTGTCGAATCTGGAAATTTGTTTACAGGGTTTCCTCATCATCATTTCTTTAGTGATCAGCATATATTGGCAAAGGGTGTCTCCTTAGAGACTTTCGGTATTATCAATTGTTTTCAAGTCTCTAATTTATATGATTAAGAATTAATATTTTGGATGGCACAAGTTATTTGCGGACGACTACAGTTATTTCTTTCTTCAACGAATAACTCACCGCCAGTCGCGATAACTATTTTTTCGATAGAGTAACATCTCGATATAATAACACCAAATCTCTTCCCCGATCACATTATTGTATCCAGCGCTCACTATATATTTTGGTAATTTTTGCTTTCGGTTGCATCTAAATACAACGATAATTTCTGATCTCTAAGAAACGATAACAATAAAATAAAGTCTTTGATTGAATGTTTTCTCGCACTTTTTTATTGATAAACAAAAAAATTTCCTTGCTCTATATACATATTATCTTTTGGGTGATTTAACTTAATGAGAACAAGCGAAAGATCAAGCTCAAACCGAAAACAGAAAGCCAAAATTGATCGACTTTCAGAAAAAGTCGTAGTGGTCTATGCTAGTTATGAAACAGGAATATTTTTTATAAATACTTGGAAGTTGATCTTAAACTCGTTATTTGAATCTCAGCATTAATACTTTCCAGCAACGAGGGCAGACCTCCTCTTTTAAACCTTCATGATTTCAGCAGCGAACAGCTGAGGTTTTTTTTTAATTTCACAAAATAATAACTGAAGATCCAGACAATTTGAGCATAAATCATGAAATCAGGCGATGAAGAGACATGTGAGCTTGGGAAAAGAGATTTATTTTATATAAAAATTTGAAGATTGATCTTTTCCTTTGAACATAGTTACTGATACCTTGTACTTTTAAATCTTAAAATAAAAATATCATAGTCTAGCAACCCAATTTCATAAGCATGACGCGACTGCCAAATAGTAAATTAGTCCAATTCGGACTTCGAGGGTTACTACCAAAAATCAATGCACCTTCAACCGCCTTTTTAAAGTCAAACGAAACTACCTTACGACTTCTCTCTACTAATACACGCTTACTGCTGTCTACTTCTAGTAGCTGTACTAGTAGTAGTTGGTGGTTTTCACGTCGTCCGTTTGGTAATGGTGATTCCGTGGCATGTTATAGTACCGGGGGGACAGGAAAAGATAATAAGGACCTGCCGTTTAAGACATATCGGTTTTATCCGGAACAAAGAGAAGACGCTGTTGAAAAGAAAAAAAGCGCAATAATTGTTTTGCAGGAATGGTGTGGTCTTTTTTTAACTCGTTTTTTTCGTGAAATAATACCGTGATTTATTATTAGAGAAATACTCTACTACAACTCTTTCTATTATATATAATCAGGTGGGGCTTTACTGAACAGATCAGATTACATGCGCAACGTATCACGGATGGCACGCGAGCCATCTCCATAGTTCCAGACATATATAACGGAAAACTTGGATTATCCCGTGAGGTATGTATGTATTTTTTAAATAGAAAAGGAAGAAGTGTAGTAATTGGCTATGTGTGTGATGGGATTTTGGGTCAAACAAAAAAAAATACGCGTTTTGATCAAGAAATTATGATGGTTTTGAATATCGAATATTTCTAGAAATTATTTTCTTTTGTAATTGTGATGATTTGCCTGTAGGAAGCTAGTCACTTGATGAATAATTTGGATTGGAAACAAGCTACTTTGGATTTATCCAAGTTAGTCGAGGCGTTAAGAAGGGAGAATTATACGTGAGTGATTTCTTCTACTTTTAATGTCAATACAAATCCATTTATTAGAAATACATCATCATTAATTTTTGCCTTGCCTTGTTACAAAAAAAATTTCAGACATATTGCGTCAATTGGATTTTGTATGGGCGGTAAGAGATCATTTCTGTGGATGGAGTAAATGCGCTGTGTTGTATTTTTTGTTTTTCCTGGTACCCTAAATTTACTTTAACGGTGATAATGATGATGCCGTATTAGGTGCACTTAATCTTGCACTTGCTGCACATTTATCTATAACACAAGCACCGCTGAGTGCTGTTATCACGTGTTATGGTGTTCCGCCACGGACTCTGTGCGATATATCAACAGTTGCTGTGAAAACGCCTGTACAGGTAATTACATGTGGACGTACGATAAGAGAGATATATTAACACAAGAGTTGATTCTTTCAAATAGAATAATTATTAAAATAATTTCATCAATCAGGGGCATTTTGGCAACGAGGATAAAACGACTGGATTCAGTGATCCTAATGCTGGTATTTGTATTTTTATTTTTCACTGTATTATTTATTCGCGTTTTAAAATATTTTTTCGCGTCCTCGTTTTCTCTCCTTATTACTTATTATTATTCAAATTTTTTTTTAGCAAATTCATTAGAGCGTCAACTCGGAGAAGGCATCGAACTACACACCACCAATGGCATCGGTCAACCTATCGAGATTTATCGATATGATGGAGAAGGACACGCGTTCCTAAACAACGAGTCATGGGCCAAAGAACGACGAAAGGAATTGGGATTTGTGGGTGGTGAAAATAAAGAGGTGCAGGATTTGGCATGGCATCGAATTTTCTCAATTTTAAATCGATATTTGGTATAGATTGATTATTAAGGCTAATGGAATTGATGATGTGTTGTATGTGATTGGATTGGCCTGTTTGTTGGTTGATCTTTTCGGGTGGAATGACGAGTATGTTAAAGATTTGAGTTTCGAGCAAGACATTTTTTGGTTTTGGCATTGTAGAGACAAAGGTATAGATCAGAAATTAGGTAGCCAAAATTGTTATATTACATAATCTAATAAATAAATAACGCGAACAACAGAGATCGACACAACAACAAAAACCATATTAAATTGTCATTTTCATTTCGATTTGAATACATTCATTCACTCTCTCTATCGTTGTATATATGGCATCTGAAGAAATAGAAATACAGCACCAAGAAGAACAACAGCAGCCAGAGCAACAAGTCATCGAAGCTCATGAGCTTCAGAGAATTAAACTTGGTTAGATGTTTTTGGAACTTTAATGAGGATACTTCTTGTAGTCGCAGTTTTGGAGTCAGAATTGACATTTACATATATATTCCAAATCACTCTTATTGATCTCTTTTGATATTAGGACAAAGATTACATGAGGCGAATGAGCAAATTCGAACTCTGAGAGAAGCTTATGTTATCTTGGGTATTCGAAATTACTTTGATTTGATTTTTCATTTTGTTAGAAATGTGAACTTAGTTTTTTTATTTTTTTTTAGAGGATAAATTAGAGACTACCATCAATACCAAAATACAAGCTGCAAATACTGAATTATCAGATAAGATTGGTCTGTTGGAAAGAGATTTGGCAGAAGCTAAAGTAAGTTTATGAGTTAATTGGATTTATATAAGCAGAATCTATGCATATATAAATTACAATAAATAAATTGTATTAAATAAAAAAGGATGAAGTCGAACTATACAAGGCAAAATTTTCCGATGCACACGAAAAAGCACAATCTCTTGAGCACTCGCTAACCGCGGAACAGCGCGCTCGTGAAGAAGAAAAGATTCGGTATGAAAGCGAGAAACGTGAATACGAATCACTGAAAAATATGTATGAGCAGGAAAAGAATACGACTGGTGATGTGCATACAAAGTATGAGTCGGAGAAATTACGACTTGATGACCAAGTTCGTCGGTTGGAGAGTGAACATAGCGGTTTGGTAATTATTGATGTTTATAATGACATTATTTAGAATTTTTCGTGTTAACGTTGTATCAATTTTTTTTGATTTGAAAATTGAAATTTAGCAAAATACCATGAATGAGCTCCGAGCACAAATGCTTGCTGTGGAACGTGAACGCGATCTAGCAAACTCTCAGGTTCACAACTACAAAATACAATACGAACGAGCCCTCAACGAGAAACTCACTGCCGACCGCCGCTCACAACTAGAACTCGAAAAACTGCGCAACGACTACAATTTTCTCCAGAAAGAAAGCGCCATGTACCAACGCAAACACCAAAACGACCAAATGAATCTCGAGCAACTCGCTCGCTCCGAAGAAGAACTAAAGAATCTGCTCGAGCAGCACAAACAACAACTCGGCATGATGGAACAACTATTGTCCGAAAAAGAGTCACAGTGCAGTCAGCAAGAGGGACGGATCATGGAATTGTCGCGAAATTTGGAGGAGGCTGAAAAACTTGCGGCGGTTGCGATTGATTCGCCGAATGCAGCTGGGATGATTGTGTTGGGAAATCATGGAAAGTCGTTGCCAGATATGATGAGAGAGCATCGGTCGATGTCGATCGAGTTGATTGAAACTAGAGCTAAATTGAGGAATATTGAGAATGAGAATCGGAGGATTGAAGATTCTATGAAGAAAATGGTTAAGGAAATTCTTCAGACTGTATGTATATTATTTGGGAAAATCGCATTTGATATGACAGTTATGATGTCACGGAATTTTTTATATTGATAGGCACCGATTCTCAAGTCGCGAAATGAAGATTCTAAGCGTAAATCACAAGAAATTGACAATCTTCTGCGCGAATTAAAAATCAAAGAGGATCTGTTGATACAGAACTCAAATGAGGTAAAAAGATTCATCAATTTTTATTGCAATCTCATCGATGTCATATTTACCTTGATATTTAATTTTGTCAATAGCTACAAACTCTCAAGGCCCAATACAAGTCTCTTACAACAGACTATTCCAAATTGCAAAATGGTAAAACCCATAATAAACTTTTATTTATCAAAAAAAAAAAAAAGGAAACACATCTAACAAACCACTTAAAATGTAAAAAATATATATATAGAAAAAGAAATTTTGTCACGCCACAATACATACTTTGTGCAAGAACTCGAAAGCCGACCCTCAGTAGGTATTCACACACCTGTCTACACATCTCGCGAGAACGATATCGGGTTCCGAAATCTCGAGGAAATGTACACGCAAAATGTGTCAATGACTTCAGAAATTAATGGGTTGTCGCGACAACTACAAGAGCTTTCGGAGAAAACTAAAGATTTGGAAAGCTTTGCTGCGGAGAATATCCGATTGCGTTCAGAGATTGATGTTTTGAGGATTCGGCTCAAGGTGGTGCCTGAACAGACTCCTGGTGGTGGTGCTGGTACTTCGGCTACGCCGAATATTACTCCGAATGTGGGTTCTGTTCCTAATAATCAGGAAGCAGCTTATTATAAGAAGGAGGCTGAGTCGCTTCAAGTAAGAATTATAAAATGACCTTACTGGCGAAAAAAATTCTTTTTGATTTTGCAATAATTTAAAAATTTATTATAAGGCAAGAGTGAACGAGCTTATGTCAGCTAGGGAAGAGCTTAGCAACGATTGTAAAGAACTGAGACAAGAGTTGAATGAAGCTAAATCAATAAGTAGCAAATATCAAGTGGCTCAACATCAGCTTGAAGGTATTAGAATTTGCAATTTCCTCGTTTATTTGTATTTTCTAATAGGTAACATTTATGCATTTTTTTATATAATTAAAGTTTATCAACAATGGTTGGATTCTGAACGAGAGCGAGGCAAGAAACAAGAAGACGAGCATAATAAAATGCTTGAGCTTCGGTATACGGAAATACGTGACTTGCGTGGTCAATTGCATGCTCTTCAAGAAGAATTGAATCCTATCAAAATGGATTTGCGACAGGTAAATTATTAATTAAATCCGTGTAAATCTTTTAAATACAAAATCATCTTGTCGCTCTTTTCCAAATTCAAATAATAATTATAATTTGTTACTACATAAAAAATAGCGAAACGCAAGCTACACCGACCTAATGGAAACCCACCACAACCTTCAAAAACAGAACCAACAAATGATTTCAAACTGGCAAAAAGAAATCGAGACCGTTAAGTCCAAAGAAAAAGAAGTCACGCAATTGTCCACGGAAAAGAATCAAACACTCCAAGAACTACAACAGTACAAATCCTCTGCTGAAAAGTTGAATGAGGAGTTGAATGCGACCGTGAATCAACTTAAAGAGTCTTCTGCGGAACGTGACAAGTATAGTGAGCAGATACGAGTTCTTGAGAAGCAGTTGGAAGAGTCGCGTGCGGCGCATGATAAGTTGACGACGCAGGTTGAAGCGCAGAGTGGTGATTTGAGTAAGATGAAGACCCAATTAGAGTCGTACGAGTCTGCTGATACTCATTTGACTATTTCACAATTACGGTATTTGTTTATTTTTTTTATCTTAAACATGGTATATGTGCAAAATTATTTTTATTAATTTAATTTATTGTGGTTAGTGAGAGTTTGACAGACGCACGTAATCAATGTCATCGATTACAAGATCAGATTGACTTCCTCGAGAAATTCAGTCAAGATTCTCAACGTGCAGTAGAAGAGTTGGACAAATTCAATCAAGAATTACAAGAAAAATTCGATGTAGGTTTTTATATCTCTAATTTGCTCTCCAAGATCAAACTATATAAATCCATTTACTAACATTTGATTATAATCCTATACAGCAAACATCAAAAGAACTTCCAGATTTAAAATCGCAACTCGAAAAATCCACCAACGACTTACAGCTTAAACATTCCGAGCTCGAGAGTCTCATCGCAGAACTGGCTACCGTGCGTGAAGAATCCCAATTCACCATCAACAATTTAAAGACCAACGAAGAATATCTCTTGAAACAGGTGGAACAGAATAACAAAGAATTGGTGGAGGCCAAGAAACGATACGATAGTCAAGTTTTAGATCTGGCGGATACGTTGCGTAAGTTGAATGATATAGAGCAGAGTTGTAATAAATTGCGAAGTGAGAATGAAAATTTGAATGTATGTATGATTAGATGTAGAATTTTTTTGTGGTTATCTAAGACAATATATATTTATACTCTATTTCACATAAATAGTCTCAGATCGAGTCATCGCAAGCTACGTTTGCTCATGAAAAGAAAGTGCTTGAGGATGAATTACGTCAATTGTCTGAAAAGTATGTATATTGCTATTGCTACTATCACTACTACGTTAACATTGGCATGCGATTTAAATTAACGTATACGTTTTTACATTTAATAGATGCTCTAAACTCCAAGAAGTTAACGAATTGTACCAGAGACAAATAGAGAGCAATGCACCCGCCGAATCACAGCTAGCGATTCAAGGTCTACGCAGGCAATTAGAAGACTTATTGCGCGAAAGCAACGACTTTAAACTCCAAAACCAATCGTTCAAACGAGAATTGGAAGAAGCTCAGAAACTAATCAATAACTGGAAGCGCTTATACGAAGAAGAACACCAAAAATTACAAACCTCCAAGTACGGAACCGACCTCGCCGAGAAACAAATACAACTTGACCAATCGAACGTGCACAATAGACTCTTGTTTGAAGAAAACCAACGATTAACAAAGAATCTCAAAGAACTGGAAACACGGTTGGAGCAAGCGTTATCTGATTCTCGGGAATACGCGAGCAAGGTCACCACTCTTGAAGCTGAAAAACAAAATCTCGAAGAACGATGTCGGCGCACACAAAAAAGCTTGGAAACTGAACAGCAACGATATACCGCAATATTGGCCAGTCGTGCAGATATTACACCGGCAGAAGTTGAAAAGTTGAGGAAAACCGAAGAAACTGTGAAAGGACAATTGAAAAGTGTGACTGAACAGCATAAAAAGGAGTTGTTAACTCTCAAAAGACAGATTCTACAAAAACAAGCTGAGGTATATAAAAGTGGTATCATTATTTTTAATATGTATGTACTATTAATATTGTTAACTGATTATATATATATATTGTTATTTTTACATAGTTTGAAAATCTTAAAAAGGAACTTGAAAAAATAAAACAAGAAAAAGAAGCCGAAAAGAACAAAGCTCTCGCGGAAAGTCAAGCAAAGAAAAAAGCCGAAGAATCACGCGAGGCACTTAAAAAGAGAGCTCAAACTACAATTAGTGCGCATAAAAACGAAATAACCAGTTTAAAGGCTCAAAATGAGACTCTCAAGAACGAGAACACGACACTTAAACAAGACAGTGAAAGTAAGAAGCAAGAATTTGAGAACCTGAAACAAGAAAAGGACAAGTTGGTCAAAGACTTGTCAGATGCTACGACCACGAATTTGAGACATAACGTACTTAAATCGGAACTTGAAAAAAAGAAAGAGATTATTAAAAGACTTCAGATTGAGTTGACTCAATTGAAGTCTAAACCTGCTCAGCAGACACCACCAACTCAACAACAGTCAACATCGTCACCTGTTGTCGCCGCGACAACTGCTCAACACGCACAAATTCCCGTCATACCGTCAATTCAACAGGAACCTGTTGTACCTCAAAAAAGCACGGATCAAATCGCTGCTACGGGCAATACTAACAATACTACAACTGCAACTGCAACTACCACTAATAACAACAACAATAATAATAATAATAACAACAACAATAATAATAACAATAACAATAACAATAGCACTAATAATAACAATAACAATAGTAATAGCAATAGCAATAGTAGTAATAATAATAACACTAATAATCAATCTGTTGTGCATCCTCCAATTACGAGTGCTGCCAATCAAACGCCTGCTATTGCACCTGCTACTCTTACACATCAAGTGAATGTTTCTCCGGCTCCTTCTCAAGTAGTGTCAACTCCATCAGAACTTATCTCCATCCCATCCCCTCAGCCATCTGAGAAAATTCCAGCCAATGTTACAATTCAGAGAGGAGAGAAACGACCTGGACCCGTAAAATTGAATAGATCTCGAGTTATCCAGTTACCGACGATACCTCATGACAATACAAACCAGGGTCAATCGTCATCTACTGCACCGACCTCACAAACAACAACAAATACCGTTGAATCAACTTCCACAGCAATTCCAGAGCACGAGCCCGTTCCCATAGCAGTATCAAGTCCAATGCCATCTCATAATATTCAGGAACCTGCTACTACCCCCGCAGAGTCAACACAAGCTGAAACTTCGGAAAACACTGAAACAACGGACCGTAAACGACGGCGATCAATAGATGATGATGGTCGTGCTAATGTAGAAGCTTCGCACAATTTACAGCAATCAGGAACAACAGGTAAAGATAATTTCTAATTTTTGAAACTTGGAATTGTTAATCTAAATTTATTTTTATTCAAACAGAAAATACCGAGGGAACTACATCTGAAAGTGCAGCTGCAACCACCACCACAACAGGAGCAGCTACCATACAGGAACAACAACCCGAAGCTGAATCAAATACAACTGATGATTCAGCACCGCCAGTGAAAAGGATGAAAGTCGAGGGAAATCAAAATGAATAATTTAGTAAAAACGGAATAAATATTGCAATTGGTTATATCTATAGCGTCGGTTGTTCGTGATCTTTGTCTTCTTTTTTTTTACAAACTACGCTTGTTAAAATGCAAAACGTGTTTCCAAAAAATTAAAACGTTGTGGCTACAATCATCGTTGGCATCTCTTTTAACTCTTCAGATTCATTGGTTGAAGTTTTTTATTAATAACAGAGAGTGATCAACGATTTTTTTAGTTGGGCTGCTTGAATCCGATTGGGCATACTGTCGAATGTGCATTTTATAAATCGTTCGGTGACTTGATCACCCTCTATCGAAATTGTTCTTTGCTATTTACTCACATACACTTAGAAAAAGAATAAAAATTTGATGATGTTACCAATGATATGGTGGTGATTAGGAAAATAATCGATAATCTAATTAATATAATATCGAATTGATTTTAGGCAAATCAATGACCCAACTATATATCGATATAAATAGAATGATGAGAGTGAAAGCTATGCTAAAAAAAATAAGAATTATGATCACAAATGTTACCTTCTGACACTATCTATCGCTATATGTTTCTTTTACTGAATTAATCACAAAAAATAATTTTATTATTTTTACACCTGTAAAAGATAATTCTCGTCACAATTTCTTTGACTTCAGACTCAGGAAAATTCTATTTATTTTTGTGCATATAAAAATAAAAACAATAATATACTTTGAAATTCAAGTTTAGCTGATTACTAAAAATATTTAATTTCCCTTTTCTTGGTATTTTATCAGAGAGAAAGTAACATTGTTTTTTATACATAAATTTCTATTCTTTACTATTTTGATTTTCGTTCTGGACGTAAACCACGCACAGTCTTTCCGGTGGTCCAAATTTCGCTGTCCCTAAAAAAATCAAATTATATCATAAATTTCATACAATACTCTATAATATACTAATAAAAAAAACCTTACTGAATTTCTTTTAATTCGACTTCTAACTCTTCACGATACGTAGGCGAAGAATTCTTGTCCAGAGATCGCTTCGTCTCGGTTCCATCTGCTACTTTTTTATATAGCTCTTCAAAGACAGGTTTAGTGGCCTTGTAAAATGGTTTGTACCAGTCGAGAGCTCCACGTTGTGCAGTGGTCGAACAACATGAATACATCCTATCAATGTCATTATAATGTTACGAGTTCACTATGTATGGTAAACATAATATCAATCGACTTACCAGTCCATCCCATTTTCACCAATTAAAGGATACAGTGATTGAGTTGCTTCTTCCACAGTTTCATTAAAAGCTTCCGAGGGAGAATGTCCATTAGCGCGCAAAGTTTCATATTGGGCAAGGAACAAGCCTTGGATTGCACCCATGAGAACACCACGCTCGCCGACCAGATCCGAGAAAACTTCTCTTTGGAAGGTGGTCTCGTAGAGATATCCTGATCCAATGGCCACTCCTAATGCAACAGCTTTGTCTTTTGCTTTGCCAGAAACGTCTTGGAATACGGCAACAGAAGAGTTGATTCCTTTGCCTTCAAGGAAAAGAGAACGGACGGTTCTTCCAGATCTGAATAGTAGAGTCGTCAATCAATAACAAAACAAGTAACAAATATGTTCGAATGCGAGATATTAACTCACCCTTTAGGTGCTACCATGATGACATCAATGTCCTCTGGTGGAATAACACCGGTAAGGTCCTTATATACCACCGAAAATCCATGAGAAAAGTACAATGTTTTGCCTTTCGTCAGATAAGGTTTCATCTCGGACCATAATTGTTTCTGGGCCGCGTCTGATAGTAAATTCAATACAATTGTGCCTTTTTCGATAGCTTCATTTATGCTAAACAGATTTTTACCGGGTTCCTGGTTTGCATAATCACAATTGTAAAATAGTTAGAAAGAAAATACGAGGAAATTAATTCACATATCAATGTATATTTACCCAGCCATCTTGCACAGCTTCCTTCCAACTACGTCCATCCTTTCGTAACCCAACAATCACGTTCAATCCATTATCTCTTGCATTCAATGATTGACCACTACCTTGTGGCCCATATCCAATAATAGCAATGGTATCGTTCTTGAAGAATTCCTGATATTTTTCTTTCGGCCAGTCAGAACGTTCGTAAACAATTTCTTTTGTGCCGCCAAAATTGAGTGTTTTGACAGTACGAACTTGAGAGTGGCCGAGTGATAGTGTAGACGAAGAGACGTCAAATGAGTTTTTTAGCTGTTAAGTGATAAAATGACGCGTACAGCAGCATATATAATAAATGAGAAAAGATTATAGGCAGAAGGGTTTTAATGGCTCAATATGTCCTCTTCGTATATGTAGACGAGTCTTGGACATCATTAACAAACTACCTGTGCGACAACACCACCTTTTAACACTTGGTTTTTGTATACGTTGATACACGATGAGGGTCTTTTAACGTAACTAGAAAAAGATTTTGTTGAGATAAGAGAATTGGGTGCAAGACGAAACCGACTCGAATTTTTCAAGTCTGCTAAAGCTGATGAAAGGAGTGTAAACCGAGAATTCATGTTTTGTTTGCGACTGCTAAAATTTTATTCTTAATCTATATATTCGTGTAGATTTTTTGAATCAACGAGTCAAATCTTGTCATAATGAATAATTTGATGTGTCAAATCATGTACATGAATTTTTTTAACGTTCCAATTAGAAAATTAAAAATTGGTTCAGAACTGTACGTATTGAAAAAAACCACATTAACCATGGTTGCCAAAGAAAAAGAGTTTGAGATCACAGTTTTAAAAGAATTAAAGAGATGAAATATTGAATGTTACAGTGTGTGGTGAGACATTCATTTATTTTACTAAGCAGTTATTTAGTTGTTATGCATCCAAAGTTATATTGCTACTAGAATAATATGATAGCAAAGAACTGAAAGCACATCATGACCACTGTGAGTGGTTATTGGTTGAGTAATCATGCCTATGAATGTTCTTTTTTATTTTATCATCCAAAAGCTTTATATAAAAGTTATATACATAAATAAGTAACAATATTTGATTTGATTTTAGTCCAACATAAAAATTATTTAACTATAAAAGTTGATGTTAGTGAAATCAATACTTTTAAAAAGGTAATATCAAAATATTCAAGAGATCAAATTTTTGTAATCTTAGTTAAGAATAATTATTCATTGAATATTATAGATAAAGCAAAATCATCAAATTATAATTTGTTGTTTACAAATATATTATATATATGTGATGATATTTTTAAATATTTATTCAAAAAAGATAAGAAAATAAAAGAATTAATAATAATGATTGAGAAACAAGAAAATAATGATTAAGAATAAAAATAATGTGATAACTGTTGCAATGTAATAACAAATAAAACATCATCTAGTTACAACTTAATAATCTAGCTATGACAAAAAAAGATATTAGATCATGTGATTTAAAATAGGTTCATTAAAATATCTAATTAATACTAGATATTGTCACCGATTCAATATCGTCAATAATTTAATATAAAAACACGTAAATAGAAGACGTAGTTATGATAAAAATTAGTCATAATGATATTTGGATTATGTAGTTAGTTCGATAATATTCTACTTCTTTCTATTTCTTTTTATTTTCTTTTTGTATTACTTATCTTTCTATATTTATTTCATTGGTATCTTTATTTGAATATATTAATCACATCATTTTCTTGGCAAATTTCATCATTTTCTATATTAGTTTAGCTTTTATTTTCTATTTTTGCTATTGGTATTTAGATGTAAAACAAGATTATTAATTATAATATAGTTAAATTTCATGTAATTTAGAAGAGAACCAATAATTTCATATTATTAGTATAGATCTATTATGTCACATATTGCACTACAACTGTGTTATGCTGCACCATATTGCGCATTACTGTATCATACTGTATCATTGTAACAAAAAACATGTATAAATACAAGTGCTGATAATTAATAAAAATTAAGTTTTTTTAGTTGAGTTTAAGTTTTTTTAGTTGAGTTTAAGTTTTTTTGGTTTAATTTAAGTTCTCTAGTTCATATTTGAAGTTTCTTTTGGTTTAATATCGAGTTTGACATGTTTAATTGATTTTATTTTGGAATTTTAAGTAGTATTTGGTTAAGTTTATCTTTAATTTAGTCTTATTATTAGTTTAGTCTTATCTTCGTCACCTTTTATCTTATCAAAAAATATCATTTTATTGTCATAAATATCATTCAGTTATAAAATTCAAAGTAAATTGCCGTGAACACAATATTAAGTATTAGAATTAAGATTAGATTTGAGATCAAGCTTATATATAAAATTGGCTTTTCAATATTTTTGATAGTATTAAGCTAGATTTAGATATTTGTTTTTTGTATTTTTCACATTTGCTGAATTGATTACATTTTTATTGATTGCGCATTCTTATTGGTTGGATTTGTTTACTATCACGTGATTTGACATTTTTTTGCCATGGCTAGGATACTAGTTGCAGTTTATAAAATTTTTGTGTTGTAATGAATGACAAATAAGCATCACATACTTGTGGATTGTCAAAATAGATTACTTATTATAACAATTTTTTTAATTATAGTTATACTAATAAAATAAACTATTATTTATATCTCTTAGCCACATCATCGTTTGTGACATGGTGACATGTAAACTTAATGTTAAAATAATCTGCATTATATTTGATGACGAAAAACTTTACCCTTAAAAAAGAAACATTTTTGCATCGATGAACAGTTTTTGTTGATAATTTAGCTATCACATTTTCTTTTTAAAATAATAAAATCAACCTAATTTTTATACTTTTGAATCTATTAAACAACTATATGAGTTGAATCGTATATTTTATTGTTTTTAATATTTATAAATTGCTTTCAAAATGATTATTGAATTCTGAGTGCGATAGAAACAGTGTAAATTGTATTATAAATTCTAATACAATTTACACTGTTTCTATCGCACTCAACTCATACATTAATAATTTCAGAAAATTATAATTATACAAATTTACCATTTACAAGTTTATCGTTAGCGTTAGAATGCAGATATACCAGTTAAACTATTTCAGTGAACGCATTGGTCAATGTTGGTGTCACGTGAAAGCGGACATTAGCTTTAGTAACGCTACAAACTTCTATCCAAAAAAGGTTGAATGAACTTCTCGAAAAATAACTGTCGATTTAACGTGATAATTTAAAAATGGAAGCAAACAAGAGTCTACTCGACGAGATTTTCGCCCCCGATACAACAAATAATAACAATAATGACCATATTCAGGTCTCTTCTTCCTCTTCATCTGCTTCAACCTCACGGCCAACCACAGAAAATGAGAGTAGACTGAGGAACGGCCGGTCAAAATCTACTCGCCTTCAAATTCCAGCAGGTATGTATACGCGAAAAGAGATAAATTTCACACATACACTTACAAGCCTGTCTTTAAATATATGCGTATAAAAATATGTATATAAATATTGATTTTTTTTATTATCATACAAATCAAGAAGACAATGAACTCTCTCCAACGATTATATCAAGCATTCCAAATCTTTCACCGGAGAACTTTGGAAACGAAGAGTCTTCTGACGAAAATTCGGACCTTTCGGACGACGAAAGCGAATCAAGCTCTCCAACGGTACAAATTTCACTCTGATTAAGCAAGAGTTTTAAACTCGGAAAAAGATTAATTTTTCTATTTCTCCGAATTAGAATAATTACGGATTAAACTCATTATCAATAGCCTCTCCACCTAACGGCTCATCTTCAAGAATGGCTTCATCGATACTAGAACAACCAATTGCACCGGCTGAACAGATGCGAGCTATCGTGGTGAATCGTCCCACTGCGCAAATGATTGAAAATTTTCGGTTACCAAATCCTAGCGAGTCGATGAAAGATGAAGAAATCTTGGATTTCGTAATGAAGTGAATATACGATATTTGTTTTTTTTTTTTCGCGTGGATGCTAGTAATCATTGCTAATAATTTAATGAATTGAAATATTGCAATTAGACCAGTTCCACAAGGTCAAAAAGTTCTTTGCAAAATAACGCGTATCAAAGATGGATTCGGGAAATTTTACCCACAATATGAACTCTTTGTTGAAGACCTAACGGATCAGACTCGAACATTTATGCTTGCAGCACGAAAACGAAAAAAAAGTAAAAGTTCTCATTATGTTATTACTACAGATAGACTTAGCGCCTCAAATACAATAAAACATATTATCGGTAAAGTTAGGTAAATAATTGACGATAAACACGTAACTCGCGAAATACTTTTATCAAAGATGTTTGAAATTAACCGAATTAAATTAAATTAATATAGATCCAATTTTTTGGGAACTGCATTTACCATCTACTCGCATGGCAGAAACCCATTCAAACGTGAACAAAATGTACCAGATATTCCCCTTCGCGAAGAACTGGGTGCGGTGGTCTATGTAAGAACATATCCAAAGCTACTAAAAAATAGTTTCATATACTTATTATCTATTTTGCAAAAAGATTAGTGATCTGTTACACAAAATAAATAATACTAGGATCCGAATATTTTGGGATTTAAAGGTCCACGTAAGATGACAGTATTGCTAACAGGAATGACAAAAACTGGAGAACGGCCGGAATTTCGTCCAAAGACGGTAATAATAACAATTATTATTATTTATTTGTTTTCACTTTTTAACTTTATGAACAAATTTTGATGCTGCTGCTATTTAATAAATATAGGAAGAGGAAACGCTTATTGGAAAGTTTAAAAGTGGAAGTCACCGTGACATTTTAGTACTACATAATAAATCACCTCAATGGAATGAGGGTAAAAATTATTTTTATTGATGTGATTATAATAAGCATGAATATCATTTGAAATCTAATATAATTTCACCTTTATTAGAAACTCAATCATATGTCTTAAATTTTAGCGGACGTGTAACTTTGGCTTCTGTTAAAAATTTCCAGATTGTGCATGATAACGATTGTAAGTAGTTTTATTATATTTGGTTGTGTAGGTCCTTTTCTACGAATAAAAAAACCTAAATCTTTTTTATGTTGTATTGTTCTCTCTAGTGGATTATATCATAATGCAATTCGGTCGAGTCTCTGATGACACATTTACCATGGACTTTATGTACCCTATGTGTCTGTTACAAGCTTTCGCGATTGCATTAAGCAGCTTTGATGCAAAACTCGCCTGTGAATAAATGAATTAATTGATGGATAAATATAATTATATAGTGAATATTTCAAGTGATGGAAATTTGCTCTGCTTTAAGAATTGTATGGTTAGATATTTTTAATTTGTTACCTAGTAAATCTCATCGATTATTCAGATGAACCAATCAAAATCAATAGACAGTAGAACAACAACTACTTGGAATCTTTATTTGTAGAATGTTTTCTTTTAAATTTTGTGATTCGTAAGTGTAACAATTTATTACTTAGGGGATGGAGTAAATCAAGTAGTATTTGTCACCAGCAATAAATGTGGTGGATCATTTGGCCAGAATTATCGACGGTTTCTTATAATATTTTGCAATAATGTTTATATTGCTAAATACCATATATAAATTTATTATTAGAATAGCGATAGATATTGCAAATTTTCACCATAATCCGTTTTTCATCATGATCCCCCACAATAAATTTGATGAAGGAGAAATTAATATGCAAGAAATTCTCTTTTGATAATTTTATTACTTGTGTTACTTTAGTTGATTGGATTTTGTTGATGTATTAACCAATTCCATCTGGAGATGAGAAGTTCTCAATTATTGAGTACATACAGTGGTATGCAACCTTTCTATCCAATTGTTTGCCGTAAATTAATATTCTCTTATTTTTGGAAGCAATGATGAGCCACATTATTAGTTAATATTTGTTCAAATAGGGATTGTCTAGAATCAAAGTTTTTTCATGTTCTTCTCCTTCCATTTCAACCTTCCATATCTCTTCAATCTCCGATCGTCTCTCGATGTCGATCGACGGCTGATTCAACCAAGACGATAGCAACACCATTCCTTCTTCTCGGACTTTAATTTTCGACAATAATTCTTCTTTCACAATTCGATGTTTGAATTTTATTTCTCGAGCGTACATTGTTAGAATTTCTTTTACATGATTCACTAATTGAATTGAAATCAAGATTATTCCGTTAATGACATAAGTTTGTTTTCTCGCATAATGTTTCTTGGAATCAAAAGAAAGTACAATACGATACAATATCGATCAAGCGAACACGTCAAAAACACCGGTGTACTCGTACAAAAATCTGGTCCAAGCGTGTTACACGCTTCGACGTAGAGCATTTCTACTTGTGATACGGATCGGTGTAATTTATTGAGACAGTGAGTTTCCTTTTTTTGGAAAAAGGGAATGAAAATCGTGTTCTATCTCCCTTGACAAACGTTCAAAACAACCAAATTCTACCATTTTATCGAATATTCGAACGAACATTTGTGCCAGTTCCGATATTTGATCATTTAGTTTTTCGCTATACCGCTGTTTTAGGTCGGGAAATTTTGATGTGGTTGTAACGGAGAAGGGAGAAAGTTCTGATGGCCAGAGCTCTGGATGATCAACATATCTATTTGATTAACCCAATTGGTTTGGCTTCAATTAAATACGTAGACCTAAATGACATTTGATGACGAAATGATGATTGATATATATATATGATAAATGTACCGTTCTTTAAGTCTCGTATTAACCAACGAATTCGCCACAGTAAAACAATCATTGTTCAGATCATCCCAAATTTGAAAAGCCTTTACGATTTCATTCAATAAAGGCTTAAGTCTTCTTTTTACAGTGGACGGCTGCACCATTTATTTGATTACCCCTTTTTTTTTAATGAACAAATGATCACACATGGTTATTATTCTGGTGTGGAGGATTTCAATCTGCATAAGATCACATTTGATTACATCATCATAGGTTGCATAAATTGCACAAACCTGATTGGTAACGGGCTTAGTCAATTTCGTTTATTATATTTCAAACTTCATTTCTTCGTCCCGTATTTTTATATTTTTTATTCAATTTTATCAATAATAAACATTAAAATAAAAGAAATGGCAGACCAAACTGCACACTCTGTTGTCGACCCAAACACCGTTCCTGTTACACCCAACGTCTCTAGCTCGAACGCGGCCGCGTCCTCAGCTACCCACCTTAGTGGACAACATGCACAACAGCTTCAGGCACAAAATCAACAGTTTTCTAGTCAGGTTGGTGATTTTTATACAGTTTTCAAACAATGATTGATTGGCTTTATCCACTATATTTTACACGTAAAATTAATGCCGTTTGTTTCTCATTGTGTGCCCGTTGTTCTCCTACCTGTGTAGTTCTGGAATCAACAATTAATTACAGCACAAAACTTTGAAAGTGATTTCAAAAATCATCCGTTACCACTTGCTAGAATCAAGAAAGTCATGAAAAGTGATCAGGATGTTAAGGTACTGATAATTAGTGATAGAAAAATGTTTTTTATTCGCAAAGAACGACGTATTTATTATTCCCTTTATGATGCATAATTATTTCACATCGCATTTCTACACGACATGTACAGATGATCAGTGCCGAAGCCCCGATCCTCTTTTCAAAAGCTTGCGAGATCTTTATATCCGAGATTACAATGCGAGCATGGATCCACGCCGAAGAGAATAAACGCCGCACACTACAACGCAGTGATGTTGCGTCAGCCGTTAGTAGATCAGATCAGTTTGACTTTCTCATTGATATTGTACCACGTGAGGAGGTTTCAAAAGTCGCACGAAGACCAAAGGAGGAAACTGTATGTCCTTTTCTTTTCATCTATTGTATATCCATTGAATCCATTTGATAATAATGACGTGTTAATTCGTTTATTAGCAACAGCCGGAACAGATGTACGATCAGAATGTACTTGCATACTATCAAGGGCCTGCGGGAGTGCAATATCCAGCCGTTTCGGATCCTTCCTCTTATTACCCGGTAGCTCTTTCTTTTCGTCCTTTATAAGATATTATTTATTTAATAATAATAATAATATTCACAAAGAAAACAAAAATAAAGATAAAAAAATTTTGATGCACCATATCTAGAATGTAGCATAAATCACACACTCTTTTATTATTATTTCATTGTTGTTATTTTCATATTATATTGTAATTACTATCATCGTCCCGGCTATATTACCACTAATCGATAATAATAAGCGCTGATCTGTCGCATCTAGTCGCGTGATCTAGAACAACTACCTCAACATCAACGACAACAACACCACCACCAGGAACAATTATATCAAAATCATCTAGAATTTTAATCGAAAGAAATAACTATCATCACAACACCATCATCAGAGAATGAGCAAACACAATTTTTACACCTGTCAGAATCTATTGAAAATCATTCACGAGATCCTACCACGACGTTTTCATCTTCTCCTGTTTGTTCATCACCTATGACTGCACACCAAATGTTTCAACAAATAATTACACAACCATCTTCAAATTCGGTAGCAGATTTACCGTCGAGCTCAATTTTTAATTTGCAACAGCAACAAAATCATCATCAACGACGACGACGACGACGATGATCAGTTAATTCCGAAAAAGAATTTTGTCTGAAGATGATGATTCTAGTCATTTGGCGGTTCGATCGACCAAGAAAACTTTTACACAAAATCCTCATTAATTAATTCATTTTCTGTCATCAATAATTATAAAACTTGATACTTAATACTTAATAATAGAGATGTTAATAAATAGTGATACATAATAATTTTTACAATAATATCGATATTATTTGTCTAAATTAATCATGCGTGTAACAAATGATAGGTATTAATTATTAACGTTAATAAATTGTGCTTGTTTTGGTGATTGATTCACATTGATGTTGATCTTCGAATTATGCTCTTGTTTATTCAAAGCATTTCCTTTTATTTGCACCCAAAAATACTGAATGACTATTATCATCAGTTTCTTCAAGTTCTTTCTTGATATAATCTAAAAAATTTCTCACAATTTTCATGTCGAGGTCATGATAGTAATCGAGTTTCAAGATAGCTTTCGGGTCAAGATCCAGTACCACGATTTTATATTTATAATTCTGGTGTTGTTCTTGATTACTGTTATTATTATCATGCTTGTTGGTGTTTGATGAGAATGGAATTGAAATATGTTTGACTCGTTCTGGAAAAAGCGTGATTGTTTTATTATTATTATTATTATTATTTGAATATTTTACTAATGCTGGAGATGGTGATGATGTTTGAAAAGTAAAAATAATTGAACAATCTTTTAAAGTGGTCGAGAAAAGGAATTCTAGAATTCGTTGCTTGATCTCTGCATCATCCATCAATGGCTTCTCATTGCTACTGCCATTATTGTCGTTAAAATTCGATGATTGCAGTGTACCATTTCCCGTATGCTTTTCAATTCGCTCGAGGTATCGTAAAGAAGCTGTGCGCCATTCTTCTAACGATGGCTCGACTGCAAATAACTGTTGAATATACGAGGATGAGGATGATGTTGGTGACGACAACAATTTCATGATCCCTTCGATGTCTAATTCGTCAAGTGTCTTTTGAAGATGTTTGAGTCGTGAAAATAGAATATGTTCTTTTAGGATTGTTGCGGTTAATAATGTTATCAGATATTCGGTTATTTTGCTAATATTGTTGAAATTAAATTATTTGCATGATTAGAGACTGAAGATTTTAATTTAATCAGGTCAAGAAATTTTATTTTAACGATGTACCTTGCGTTATCATTATCATTATCCTCGTTAAGTGTATTCGTCCCGTTCTTTTCGTGCACGAAGAAACCTTTTAATAAAAGCTGCCAATTGGTCTATATATAGAAACAAATATATACGTTGACTAAATTGATTCGCAGAGATAAATGATTGTTAACATAAAGAAATCAAACCTTTGCAAGATCAACCAATAATCCATCTACAAAAAGTTTAAAATTGTTCACAGGCGTGGAAATCAATGCGCCGATTGCACGTCTCAATCGATCTTCTTTTAACGAAAATAAATCCAACGGACAATAATCGGTCACTACTGCGGTTGTTGTTGTTTTGTGTTTATAATACTGGTGCATGCAAAAACGACAGGTTTTGCGTTTGATCGAGTTTGACGCGGCAATGTGGGTTGATGTGGGAATGAACGCCCATTTTGGCTATAATGCAAGTAGACATTATTATCAATCTGCTAGTAATTATAAATTGATTTTTACCTTGATCTCAATAGATATCGTATTAGTCGGTGATTCTTGCTGTTTACTACTACTACTATTATTAGATTGAAATTTCGTGTAATCTGGAGAAAGAATCGCGTATCGTTGCTTGAGATCAATGTCTTTATTTACCCTATTTGACGAGCGGTGTGAAGATATCGATTTGGAGAGTTTTTGTAGGAAAGTAGGTGTTACTCGCAGTAGTGCCTGTTATTTTATATTTTGATGTTATTCAGTTATATCATCCATCAAACTTTTGAGAAAAATTCACAAACTAACTAACCAATTCACTTGTGTGTTCTGTACCGATCAAAGGAGCGATCACGTCCCGGACATAAAAAACTGTGAATGTTTGTGGGTCGATAGATGATGATTGTATCGAATTATCTTGTTGCTCGTCTTGTTTATTGCTAAAACCACCGCTATTATTATTAATGTTCAAGGCATCCTTCTTCTCTTCCTCGGATTTTCGTAATCGAAGAACAGTCAATTTCTTCCAGTAATCAATTAAGTTAGCTAAAACTCTCAGAACAGGTCAAATTCGAAAAAAAAATATACATACAAAATTATCGAGTTCCCCAATATACGTTAAAATGATATTCGAATTTCCTTCACCTTTATATTGCCACGAGCTAGGCTGATAAAGTTCGTCAGGGACCAAGTCTGGGCTAATAGTGGCACCACCGCTGTTATTCATTATGTGAGTGTGATGTTCCAAACGTGTCGTCGTACAGATACACGGACCTTAAATCAAATCAATTCAATCGATAACACTGTGACCATTTTGGGATTAAAATTAACAGCCAAAAGTTACACTTACTATTTTGGTGCTTTTGGACGTTCGATGAACGATAAAATCTTACGCGAATGATATATATACAATATAGTATGCTTTTTTTTATCGACAAAAAAATTTCGCTTACTATTTTTGGGTTTTAAACTAAAAATCCCACGCGAATGATATCGATATCATACAAAAACTTTTTTTATTAACGTTGATTATACTTTCCGGAGTTTTTTCATTTGTCGCCGTTTGTTCGTTTCATAAATAATAAATTTAAAGAATATACGGTTTAATTCACAGAAACAAATATAATAATGTCCAAGAAGATTTCGGTGTTTGTTTCGGGAGGATTCGAGCCTCTGGTAAAATAAAATATGATAGACCCATTAAATTGACAATAATAATAATTATTTGTATTTAATATTTCATTTCCTGATGATTGATAATAACTGTTATGATATTTCTAAATATATAAACAACAAGGCCAAAACAATTGTCAAAGAACTATACACTCGTCTCGACACCGACCTCATCGAACAAGTGCGCATTGGAATATTCGAAGGACAAATGCCGCTAGATATCGTGCGTGGTGGCGCACAAATTGCGCGAATTATCCCTTCGAAAAAAGAGACTATCGAATCAGCATTGAAGGGAATCGATGCGGCTTTTATTTGGCGTACAGAGAATGAAGATGAAAATTTGATCTTTCGATATATTGACGCTATTTTAGAACAAACTTATAGTGATAGTGAGCATAATGTGAAAAGATTGGTCGTTCTTTCTTCATACGACAGTTGTCCAAGTTTAGGAAAAGAGATTGAAGAGTATCTTGTCAATAAATCGTCATCTCCGTCCATTACTATTCTAAACGTACCGATTTTTGTTCGTCATTTCGAGTTGTACATCAATTCGATTGTCAATGAAAAAGTTTTGCAGCTTCCAATCGGAGTAGAAGGAAGATTTGCGCCATTGGATGATCGCGATTTTGCTACAGTTGTAGCTAATCTTTTACTGACAACTACGGCCACAAACCCGACGACGAATGGTACACACAGTCAAGAAACCACCAAGACCAATATCAAAACAATTACACTCACCGGCCCAAAGCTTTATACTGGGCCTGAGCTAGCAGAAAAATTATCGACCATACGAAAAGAAGAGATCAGTTTCAGCGGAACATCATTGAATGAAGCTGAAGTTTTTCTGTCAAATGTGCTGCCATCGAATTCCGAATCATTGATAAAGAGATATCAAGAATTGTATCGTGTTATTCGTGACGACGACATTGGCAACCATTATAATGATTACGATTTGAAAAAGTTGTTGGGCGACCAGCAACCGAGAGATGTAGATGCTTACTTTTCAGAAGTTTTTCCAAAGGAATCGGCACGATCTGTTATACAGCGTCGGGGATTTTAATTATAAGGTTTATTTATTTAATTGGTCTTTATTTTTATCATTTTGGGAAATTATCATTTTAAAAAATTATCATCTTAAAAAAAAATAACTACAAATATTATTATCCTATCTCATTACTGTTGTTGCAGGAACAATAGTATCTATTAACATTGATATTGGTGAATAAAGTTTACAATCGAATGATGAAATTTTCATTTATTATGAAAATGACAAGCATGAATTGATAATTCTTGGAATAATTAAAAATATGATTACAAAAAATAGAATTATTTAATAATAGTGTTAATGAAAATTTTATTATATTATATTCTTATTATTATTGGTTAATTATTATTGGTTGAATTATTTTATTACATTATTGATTATTTATAATATCATATATTTATTTATTTAAATATTTAAATATTTTTGTAACATATAATTTAAAATATAAAAGTGTTTTTATCTTTAAATTTGAAATAATATAATTTTGTTATTTTTTATATTATATATTTTTTATAATCTATTACAATGCTAATATAAGATAATAATGATAAAAGTATAATAATAAAGAAATTTTTGTTAATAAAGCTTAGCTTGAATCCTTAAATCTTATATTATTTAAAATCTTCACTTATTTTAAATTAATCTTTTATAACAAGTTATTATTTATATAATAAAAGATGTTTATTATAAAAGATTTTTTAAATTGTATGATTATATTATATAATAATAATGAAAATTATAATAGCAAATTTCATTTTAAAATTCTTTTTTTCAATATTTCAGATTTATTATGTTGTAAAAAATTTGAAACTTGTTTCTTTTGATGTGAAATTGTTTTTATTTAGCAAATCATAGCTAGAACTTTTAATTAATCCGTTCAGTTCAACTTGGTTTAAAGGACGATCTTTGAAAAAACTGAATCAAACCGTGATTTTCAGATCAATGAGAAACAAACTTGAGATATCATAAAATACCACTTCTAATACAAAAACCTATCATAAAAATAACAATAACAATTATTTCATCTTTCATATAAACACTACTCATACTGTTTCTAGATCACTAAATATGCAAATCACGGATAATTTTAATAATCATCTCTTGCCAAATTTATTGAATTCCTTTCAAACATAAAGGCATTCAGCTTCATAATCTGTGTGCATGTGCATGCACCTTTAAATAGTTCATTTATTCACATGTTAAAAATTTAGCCAATGATCTTAAATTTCATGCATATTTGTCAGTCTCGAGAATGAGAATGAGAATGCTAAAAAAATGGCTACACGTAAACTAGATGCCGGTTTACATCCCGAGTTTCATTATGAACAGAGACTATCACCCGTGCGTGCTCGAATACGTAGTTGGCTGTTGCCTATTATTAGGCGAGAGAAGGAGATTCTAGTTTTCATACAGGTAGGGAGCGAAATTATCTTGTGAAATTTGAAATAAATCAAAATGAAATTTGAGTGTTATAAATAAACTCTTGACCTATATACTTGTTAAATGTAGAGCTCTCTACGACACCCATTTCTTGATTGGTATTTTCCAATCACATCTAATCTTGGCACACATACATTTTACATGGTTTGTTTGCCATTATTATTTTGGTTCGGTTATGCACCGTTAGGACGCGGGTAAGGAGACTGACGAGACGTGAAAGATTAAAGAAAATAAAAAATCAATCAATTTGATCAGAAATTATTTAACAATAATAAAATTTTTAACAACAATAATAAAGACTGACATTAGTTGTAGCATCTGGTGTTTTTTGGACGGGATTTGTCAAGGTACTTTGTTGTCGATGTGACATTTAACAAAAATTTATTAAAACTATGCTAATTGAATAATTTTTAGGATATGCTATGTCTACCAAGACCATTGTCACCTCCAATTAACCGCATGACAATGTCTGGAACACATCACCTCGAGTACGGGTTTCCGTCAACACACACTGCTAATGCTATCTCAATCACGCTATACCTTCTCGCGTTCGTAACACAGATAAACGATATTGATCCGAATACGCGAAAATTTTGTATCGTGGCGTTGATTGTTTATTGTTCGAGTGTGGTGTTGGGACGGATTTATTGTGGGATGCATTCGATTACCGGTAAGTATATTTCAAATTAATTTATTTATATGAAATTTCTATAATTAATGTATTATTTTTATTTATGATGATAGATTTGATAGGCGGTACTATCATGGGTGCATTTTTGTGGTGGTTTCAATGGAATTGGCAAAGTGATATTGATGCATTTATACTGAGTGATAGTTGGTTTGGTAACTAATTTATTACTGCATTGTCTATATTATATATAACTTATTTGAGTTAATGAATTTATAATAACAAAATAGTACCAATGGCTATACTATCAGCTACTGTACTCTTAATTTATATCTTCCCGGAACCCGTTGATAATTGTCCATGTTTCGAGGATTGGTAAATAAAATGATAAGTTTTTTAATATCAAATTACAGTCAAAACTGGTTATAAAATGAAGGGCAATTATAACGAAGTTTGAATTTTGCAATAATTTAATAGTTCGCTATAAAAAGTATACTAAATCTTTACATAACGAAGATTCCAAAAATTTTTACTAATTATCCGGCCACCTTCGTTATATCCAGTTTTGACTATACACGTCGTATTGCGCAATATATAACGCTTCTTAATGTATCACAATTAACACTATTGCATCATCTTTTTTATAGTGTTGCATTCGCTGGTGTGATAATGGGATTATTACCCGGATGTTGGCGATACGCGCGATCAAAATACAGTTTACCTGGTATTGATCGAGCAAATGTTCCATACGATTATCAGATAATAGGGTTACCTAAATCTCTGGGAAGGCTTGTAATCGGTAGGATTTGTATAGTTATTCTCGCATGAATCTTTGTATGAAACATTTGTAAATTTTTTCATTTTGTGACTAAGGAGTGGCCATACTCTTTATATGGCGGATGGTAATGAAGAAGATTCTATACATGACTCTACCGCCATTTTATCGCGCACTGAATTTAAATATTTATCGAAAAGATTACTTACCTGCAAAGTAAGAATGCTATATTTCTTTTGAACTTTTTTTATATTCATTCTGAATATTTATAAGAAATTGTTTGAATCATAATTAACTATAATAGAGACTACAAAAATCTTTCGCCATATTCAATCCGTGCTTTCCCATCTGTGCTTAATCTTCTCCAAGCGCCAATTCACTCAACGGGACCTCAATCGACGGCTGATTTGTACGAACAATTAGACGCCGAAAAAGAAAATGAGCGAGGTTTGATAGCACGGAGACGTGTGAATGGATCTTTTGCGCATGATAATCATAATCTCGATCAGCATGATAATAAAAATAATTCTGAAAAGGTTAATCTTGGCAACAATAATATAAAAAATGGAAATGTGAGGGAATCGAGTATTATTGATAACAACGACAGTGACGAAGAAAATAAAAATGATGAGAATTTTGAGGACAATAAACATAAAAATGAAAAAAAGAATATTGTGTCGTTTGATGCTATTGAAGAACCACCATTGAGATATGACGTCGATGTGGTTGTAAAATTGGTGGTTTATGCTGGTAAGAACCTTTGTCTTGTTTTTTATTTTCTTTATTTTGTATAATTTCAAATTAAATTTTATTTAGGGATTGGATGGTTAGCTGTTGATTTAATACCCGTATTCTTTGAACTCAGTGGACTCGGTGTCAACATTGTTGCACGGAATCAGATTGTAAAGAACTAATTTGTTTAAATAGATTGAACGTAAAGATTATTATCATCTTTTACGAAACAAAATTACTATATAGATAACAAATAAATCGAAATCTATTATTTTTCCAAAGTGATCAAGAAACGAAACCAATGAAATGATTTGATTGCTTCTTAATTAGCTATAGGATTTGTGAAATATGCATCAATTGTGTTATTGTATCAATTTACAAGTTTAAATGAGTAAAGATCCTTCGGAATTATCGCAGAATAATAATGTTTGAAATCGTCTGCCTTTTCTAGAGATTCGTATGTTTAGTCATTTCCAGGAACGAATAGTTTTGTGAAGCTGGTAGATTCATTCTTGTTTCTAGGGGAATTTTCCTACTGTTTTTAATATTAATTCACCAAACCGTGAAGTTTCACAAGATTACCCAGTCCCAAATTTAGGGAGGGATTCCACCAGACCGTGAAGTTTCACAAGATTATCCAGCCCCAAGATTAGGGAGGGATTCCACCAGACCGTGAAGTTTCACAAGATTACCCAGCCCCAAGATTAGGGAGGGATTCCACCAGACCGTGAAGTTTCACAAGATTACCCAGTCCCAAGATTAGGGAAGGATTCTTTTCTTTATTCCATCCTAGCTCATCGAACTTTGTCGAGATCTTCGCTGTTAGAACGTCTACTCCATCAGAATTATTAAAAATAGTTGAATATGTAAATTGTCGAGACAAAAACCTTGTCGTATCATGGAAATCGATAGATATTAAGAGTTTTTTTAAAGGTAGAACGATACGCGGATCTTGATAGACGAACTTTACGTCCATTAATTCCCCAGGACCGTGAAGTTTCACAAGATTACCCAGTCCATTTTTTTAAATTCCATTCTGCGTGGAGGTTAACGATACGTGGATCTTGATAGACAAACTTTACGTCCATTAATTCATCAGGACCGTGAAGTTTCACAAGATTACCCGGTCCATTTTTTTAATTCCATTCTACGTGAGGTTAACTTCGTCGATTATACTTAGTCCTTGATAAACTTTATCCATATTAATTACCAAGACCGAAGTTTCATAAGATTATCCAGTCCGAGATTAGGGAGACAGAAATTCTTTTTCAATTCTACATTTTTACTCCACCACCATGAAGTTTCACAAGATTACCCAGACCTAACTGGGTTCTTTCCTTTTAGGAGATTGAACCAAATATAATATACTGCCATTATTTAGGAGCTCCAATTATTATTTAATAGAGACCAAATCCGAATATAAAACTGGAAGAGAATCGAGATTTTTTCTAAATCTTTGCAAAAACCATTCTTTTGTCTTCGGGTTTGTCGATTCTTCAGTCAATCCTTCAATGTTTTGATGACATCAATGTCATACCAAGCGTATTGGAATTATCGTTTTCGATGTATTTGACTGGGATGCGAGAATTTGCTTCTTATCCATAATTTTGAATAGTTCATATATAATTCACGAAGTAGTTAATACATATCACACGTTTAAAAAATCGTGCAATCTTTGAAAAAATCCGATGTTATTAAGGACTATTATCCTGTCGAGTTTAATATTTGTTGATGAATTTTAGTGGGAATATTACCATTTTTAAGTTAGGGAAAATAATGTTCCAGATAGGGCTCCAATGTCGGTTAACGAGTGCGGTGTGTTTGTTGTCGATAATATCATTTCTATGTTCCAACGTACTAACTAACTTTTGAGCCCTAGTTTGATGATAATACCATTACTGAATTCCTTGGTAATTTTCAATAACCATGTAATTAATGTTTACTGGTTCTTCATTGCCCGCTTACAAGCTTTCTTAGACGCTTACGATATCACGGCCAAAACCCGACCGCCAACTGGCAAACGCAAATTAACGCCGCGGCGGATAACGTAAACCCCGTCCGTAGTATATCATAGCGATAGGTCGTGATACGAGTTTGACCCCAATCATAAAACAAAGGTAAACGTAGATGTCTGCAATTGGTTAGATGTAACGATAGAATATATTAGTGCGGGAGATGGGTCATATGGCAGCACATCAAAGATGGTGGAGCATCACTAATATTATATGTGGGAAAAACAGATTATGGTAAAAATTTTGGCCAAAATTGTGCAGATCATGAGATCATTTGGCTAGAATTATCGATAATTTCTTATAATAAAAGAGCAATATATTGTTATATACTATATTTTCTCAGAATTTTCTTTTATATTCTCCTTTACATCATTTTCATTATTATCAAGATTTTTCTTGATAAGTATCATTAAGTATAAGTTAAGCATAAAAAAAAATTGTTTGTAATAATTAAAGCTAATTTTTGGTATTGATTATTGTTTTTTTATAACTAAAAATAAAATAATTATAACTAAATAAAATAAATATGTTTGATTTTTTGGTTATATAAGTTCAAACATTTGTATAAACTACTTATATTTTGAGTATAAAAAATATTCTGAATATAAAAATGCTCTAAGTTTATTTAGTTAGTTGGTTAATTTATTAGCTTGCTCAAAGTACACTCAAAAATATTTTTCATTCTGAATAAATGACTTATAAATATTACTGTATCAGAAAAAAATTATATTGTTATAAATGAGTTTTTAGAGAATTTAGTACTAAATTAATATTGTTATGATATAAACTTATATTATATTAATTATCTTATATTTTATTAAACAATTCATATTATAATATTATTGGATAATATTTATTAATATCTTATTGAACACTAGCTAAAAGAGATTTTATTTGTTAATATTAAATGGTAAAACAAGCAATATGATCATAACAAAGTTATCAAAATAATCTAAACTAAATTAATAATAAGATCCTAACTAAACTAGCAATTTGATTATAATTAAATCTCTCTATAGTCATCACCCTTAGAAAAGCAAAATTTGGTAACTATAGAGAGATTTTTTTTACTATATTTATATATAAATTGAAAGCAAAATAGAATGATTATAGAGGGGTGTGACTATAAATGGATGTGACTATAGAGAGATTTGATTGTATAGCAAAAATAACAATATAATACTAGCAAAACAAGAGAAGTAAGAGAAATTGCATTGTGAAAGAAATATTTATATGCTAATATGTATTTGAATTAGATTTCAGATCAAAATTTTGAATTAGTATTAGTTCAGATTTTAAATCAGTGTTAATTTAAAGATTCTTATATAGAATAATTGGAATAGATATCACATTGATTAGTGTTCCTATGAACCGAACCGAACCGGACTTTTGCCCGAGTTCGAGTTCGGTTCGAAATTCGAACCGAACTCGAA
>CAJVPL010000309.1:0-30846 GCA_910591945.1 Ambispora gerdemannii
ACAAAATAATCTGTTGTCAAATTATTTTTAAAAAATATTAGAGGTTTCAGGGTTTCAAATGAACACTTTTTTTATTTGTCCAAACTAATAGTCATGGAAATAAAAATGCTAGAAAGTTAATTTTCGTGTTCGGTTACATGTGTGAACCACTGTATTGAACCCAGTTCACTTCGCTCCACTCCATTAACAATCCTACTTGGGGGAATTTTTAATAAAATTGGAGGATAAGCTTCGGCTGATTAATCTTTACTGTCTCTTTCTTTTCAAAACCAATTAAAATGAGGTTAAATACATTATAGAAAGTTTCAATGAAGCGAGTTTATATTAAAATTGTAAAATCATTGCCTTTTGGCAAATTTTTTTTATCGTAAGATCTTATTTTATTGAAAATTCTACAAGTATAAAAATCGATACATGATAAACAAAAAATAGACTAATATAACACCCTCGAACCAAATCAAAATTCATTATTTCACTATACTAATTGTAATATTTAAATACATATTAACAAAAATTGCCAGTTAACACCTGATAATTGTCTAAAGATTGGTACCCAAGATATTTATATCCGCTTTCATTGTTATAATCTTGTCATTATAGTCAGGACTCAGAGTAGCAGTATCTTCGCAAGCCGAAACAGGTGTACCTTCGCAATTCAGTTCTTTGTAAAGTTTTACGCAATGACCCTTTTGGACCTTGATTGAGCTGAAAATCTTCTTAAAGTTTGGAGGTACATCTGTGCATACCTTAGAGTAAAGTGTAATGTCTTTCGAAATTCCTCCATAAAAAAAGTGTTGATAAATAGTCACATCAGTAGTGGCAGCTGAGTTGTCAGGTACAGGTATAGCTTCAAGTTTCTCACCAAAGAAACACGCCTACAAAATAAACAAAATAAAAATATTAGTTTGCGCGTTTTTTGTTGTAAACAAAAGATCAATTAAAGTCCAGAATCAATTACCATAAAAGCGGCAATAGTTAGAAATTTGAAATGATGCATCTTTAGACTAGAAGACAGTGGTAAATACTGAGTGTATTGTTTGCAATTGATGCTTCTTATATAGAAATAAAATGGTTTGTATTTATATACATGTGTACCGATACAATTCAAAACAATTGTAGTGAATTCATACGAGAATAGCAGATAAGATGCTTTGTAGTCTGCGCTCATTAGGAAAAAAAATTCGTTAGTGATTAAGAATGTTCCATGCACCAGCATACTCTTAGAACATAGCCGAGAAGAATTTTCCTTTCCAAAAAATCAGATAGTAAAGTTTAGCCGGGACAAACATTATGCGCTAATCTGCATTCTTAATGTGCATAGAGAAAGGGGCACTCACTTATTCTCATGCGCCAATTTTGTATTTTTCAATATGCATAGCTATAAATTTTTTATAATTATGCACCAATGCGGCACCAAATATTGTAATTATGCTGCTCATTATAAAGATGAAGGCAAAAAATTCGTTAATGTTAAGAATGTTCCAGTGCACCGGTCTGTTTAGAATATAGCCAAGAATTTTTTCTTTCCAAAAATCAGGTAGTAAAGTTTAGCAGGGACAAACATACATTTTAATGTGCATAATTTTTTTTACAATTACATATGCGCTAATCTGCATTCTTGATGTGCATATAAGTTCATTTTTAATGTGCATAGAGGGCGGGGGCGCTCCCTTATTGTTATGAGTGATACCTATTTAAGTATGGTATGTTTATTTTTTTACCATACCTAAATAGCGTATAATCATTGTTTTGCGTGAATTTTGCATTTTTCAATATGCATAACGACAGATTTTTTATAATTATGTGCCAATGCGACACCAAACATTGTAATTATGCTGCTCATTATAAAGAAGAAGGCAAAAAATTTGTTAAAGAATGTTCCAGTGCACAGCATTCTCTTTAAGACTGGCCGAGAAGAATTTTTCTTTCCAAAAATCAGATAGTATGAGTGATACCTATTTAAGTATGGTATGACTGAGCATTTTGGTATGGTATGGTTAGGATTATAGTTAAGTATGAATTCAGAGGATAGTTTACGTATAAATAATTTGATTTGACAGTGGCGATCAAATCGCAATATTTAAAAACATCAAATCACAATTGATAGATTCAATTACGTAAGTATGAGCAGTGGCATTGGACAAGAAATGATAGATCACCAAAAAATTGCTTTTTTGGTGATTTTTATGCAACTTGATATTTTGATAAAAAAAACGAGTCAAAAGAAATGCAACATGCATTTTGTGAAAGTCATTTGATTATTCCAAAATTGGTACATGTGTTAACAATCGTCAATAAAATTTTGACACATAAAATTACTATATTTATCAATTTAATAAAATTTTACTAGCTATTTGTGGAAATATATTATAATAAGTAATTATAATAAGTAATTTTAATACGTAATTTGTTGCATTACTTTTGATCGCCACTGTAATTAAGCATTTTGATATGTATTTTTTTACCATACCTAAATACGTAGTGTATAATCATTGTTATGCGTGAATTTTGCATTTTTCAATATACATAGTGATGAAGGCAAAAATTCGTTAATGTTTAAGAATGTTCCAGTGCACCAGCATTCTGTTTAGAACATAGCCGAGAATTTTCTTTCCAAAAATCAGACAGTAAAGTTTAGCAGAGACAAAAACATACATTTTAATATTTTACAATTACGTACGTATGCGCTGATCTGCATTCCCAATGTGCAGAGACGGGCACTCCCTTATTGTTATGATGTAAGTATGGTATAATTGAGTGATGGTTAAGTATGAATTCAGAGGATAGTTTATAATAATTTGATTTGATATATGTTTATTTTTTACCATACCATACCTAAATAGCATATAATCATTGTTATGCGTGAATTTTGCATTTTTCAATATGCATAGCGATAGATTTTTTATAATTATGCACCACCAATGCGGCACCAAACATTGTACGTAATTATGTTAATCTACAAGCTTACGTAATCATAATACATGTACATGTTCATGTAAACTGTCATCATAGAAAAAAGGAATTAAGAACTGTAAAACAATACTATAAACCCTGTCGCTTTACACTCACTCTTAATTAACACTTATATCAACTGCATTGTTTAATGCATACCATGTTGTTCTACACTAATTTTACTAATTAAAAGTGTAAAACAACATAGCGATAGGGTTTGTAGAACTACACATTTAATGTGTTGGCAAAAACTTCTTGATGTATAATTCAATTATTCAGATATTCTTTGTTTTTGAAAAATATAATAGAATAAGGCTTATTCTATCATATTTACGGATTAAATTTTGAATTTTCTTCTTAGTTGAGAAGTTTATATACATTTTATAAAAAATAAATGTTTGATGACTTTAGATGGTGTGCACCATATCTATCCAGACTTCTGATCTCAATTTTTCATAATTACATGTAACATGCATTGAATAATATAAAAGAATAAAATAAACAAAAAATTATTCCCATTAATTCTCTAATTTTAATTCTAACTTGAGACTTTCATTTTCCTTTTCAAGTTCAAATTGCCTACGTAGTAAATTTTCAATTCTTTCATAATATTCTTTACGTTGCTCTTTTTGTCGTTCACGTTCCCACTCCAACCTTAGTTTAATCTCTGCTTCTTTCTGTTCTATTGCCATTTTAACTTTGAGTTCACTTTCCTTCTCCATTAATTCCATTAATTTGTTATTGATATCTTGTTGAATCGTCAAAGCATTCTCATATTCAATCTCTCTTGCTTTCATGTTCTCGATTTCTTGTTGAGCTTCTTCCAATAAAGAAGTCTGGTCTTGTATTTTTTTCATTTTGTCAATTAATTCCGCTTGAAGTCTATCGGTTTCTTGTTGAGCTTTCATTTTGTCGATTAATTCCGTTTGAAGTCTATCGGCTTCTTTCTTTTGAAATTTTTGTATTTTTTTTTGTATTTCTGCATGTTCGCCTTTTAGTTTCTTTTCTTGTTCTGCTTGTTTTTGTATCTTTCCATTTAATTGTTGAACTTCTTTTTTGTGTCGTGCTATAATTAAATCGAGTTGAGTAATTTCTTTAATTTCTGCAGTTATTGTTGATGCTGCTGATTCAGTTTCTTTTGACTTTTTCTTATTTTTATTTATTTCTAGAATTTCAATAGAATATCAGAAAACATTTGTTTGATTAAAAAAGAAGTCCAAAAATTGACATTTACCAGAATTTTGAATTAAATTGTTGTTGTTGTAATCAGATAAATAATTTTCATATTCCAATTGATTTGCGATTGCACCCGCAACCAATAAATCATATTCTTCTAGAAAACGAACAGTTCCATCCTTTTGATCTGTAAAGGAAACTCCAATTACCGCTAGCACATTATAATTATTTTCATTATCTTTGATAAAACAATCTTTATATTTTCTCGTTTGTTCTGTCACTTTTCTAATTCGTTTATTGTCAACTGCGTCGTCATTATAAATTAATTTGACTTCGACCACCGCAAATATTCCGTAACCATCAGTCATGATTAAATCATTCTGACCGCAATCCGGACGCCCTGGAATCGGTTCCCACTCAAATTCCCAAAGATATTCAAATCCAGGTAAATATTTTTTCGTGTTATTTAAAAATATCTCTTGCCATTCTGCTTCTTGGATATTATTTGTCGTTAATTTAAATAATGGCCAATTTGTTCGTTTTAACGTGTCTCGTTCGATGATTGCTTCTTCGATTACGTAATGTAAGCGTATGTGTTGGATTGCAGCTGCGATTATTTGAGGAACCGTCTCTTTTTTCCATACCAATACACGTTGATTGGATGAATAATATTCGTTTTCGTTTATCGTTATAAGGTTTGGTAGGAATTGTGCATTTACTCGAATATTATGGAATTCTAAATCATTAGAATTATGAACCTCATTTTCTTTTTCCTTGTTTTCGTTTTCCTCGTCTTCTATTGTTTGTTTCGGTTTCGATGGTATTAAAGATAGAAAACAAGTCATGTTTTCATTAATTGAAGTGAAAAGTAATTTGAATTTTCGCTTTTCATCATTTTGGAGAATCTTCGCTTGCTCTTTGGTAATTACAATTTCGTCTTTAATATTTTCAGACATATCGATATTACTCTTCTGAGAATATACGTATTAGTATCGAGTAGCGCAAATGTGAACCTTTTTCTTTATATAGAAAAATACGTAGTACGTATTCTGTGTTACCATTGGTGGAACTTTCTCTGATATTTAAATACGTATACCGATACAGCGACCAATTTAGAAAATAACTTAGAAATTAGCGTTAGTGTTAAAAAATCAAATAAGTTATATACTGTAATAATTTTCAGTATCATGGATAGCTTTAAGGAAACAATATCCCGATACGTATTGCAAAATTTAGAATCTGCATTTCGTTAAACTGACTGGTTAACACTAACCGGATATCTCGATAAATTTTTTTCATCTCCGGTTTACCTAACACCCAAATATTATTAAAAAATTTGTTATATTAAGACATTAAATAAAAGAAATAAAAGCTAATGAAATTTCCTCCAAACCTTTATTGCGTAGTCGACTCGGCCTGTTGACTCTTCACCAGAAATGTCCTTTTGTAGTACTGTTGTGTTCCCTTCTATATTTAGTTGAATGGGTTTATTTTATGATGACTGGCTGGGGGCACCAGGTTGTTATGTTTGTTATAACAATCGATTGATCAAGGGATTTTTCGCAATGGGGTGGGAGCTAGACTGAATTATTTACGGTTGAAGGGTTTCTTCGGGTGTCCTAAAGGCTTCCTATGGCGACTTCTACACAAATCGACCTTTACTCGACGATGAGTGGGTGTTTAGAAGGAGAAATAGGATATAATTATTCTTGTAACAAGAATCAAATCGTTATAATAAAGTCTCGTTTACTCAATAATGATCAATGTATTAAACGTGACAGGACTTATTGAAATGGCCTGTCCAAATAAACAAAAATTAAGGCAATCTAACAGGACTTATTGATACAGCCTGTTCAAAGGACACAAAATTAATTTAACAGGACTTATTGATACGTTCTGTACAAAATAGCGATTCAAAAGAAATCAACAGCTTATTTAGAGTACATCCACTACTTGTAATTACTCACAAGGTTTGAAGTCTGACCAAGGAAAATAAAAAAATAGTGTATTCGCAAGTAGTATGATTATTACGAGTAAGAACTTTGTTATTTTATTAGATCAGAGCATGGTCAAAACATGTTCTCACAGACTATCGCTATATACAATTTTGAATTACTACGCTAATTCTAAGGTTAGTAATTTACATTGATTGTTTCTTTTAAAACGATTAAGCATCAATCGTTCAATGTCTTTCAATTGTCCATATGATTTATGATTGTCGTCCTTTCTAGTCACTATCGTTATGTGCATCAATAATCGTTCGAAGAACGACGAGATATTCATAATACGTACGTACATGTATAAGAAAAAAAGGTAACGGTAATGTTCATTCAATAATGAAACATTTCCAAAATTGGCTTTCAATGTAAATCGTTAATTATGGAAGGAGTTATTATGGAAGGATATTCATGTGGAAATTAAGGGTCAAAATTATGGAATTAAAGGATTTAATGTTACTTCGGTAACAGTACTATAAAAATATCTTGAGTGGTAAGTTTTTTAGCGATGTCGATTGATGCGTGTATGATCGCCGAAATAAATTCAGAACGCGTTGCTTCGTTGGCGTCGGTCATCGTTTCCACATTCGAAAATTTCAGAATTATATCGTCCATGCAATGATTGAAAGCCTTCTCGAAACTACAGAGTAAAATTAGTTATAATGATTGGAATTTGCGAGACGGCCCGGAAAATAGTAAAAAAGATAAGAATATTATCTACCAGGTATAAACTGCTTGATATTCGTAATATCTTCCAATGTCAAACTGCATTGCCTTTTATCAGAGCTCACAGACCATGGTCATAGGATCTTTTCACACAGCGACCATGGACCATACAGAGCTAAATCGCCACTTCCAATCCTTAGACCACGACTTCTAAACCCTGGACCATGCGCTGCATAACATCACATACTCAATCCTTGTTTGTATTTGCTAGAAATCCATTGATAGCTTGAATGCCATTAGAACTAAAATGTCATTAGAACTAAATTATATACAAAGCTGTTTAAAGATGAGTATTCTTTGTTAAAGGAAATTTATTGAAACGAATTATAACCACCAATAATCTTTTCCTCGTATTTTACGCGAATGGCAACAACTATCACACAAACGATGAAAGTCGGTATTCTTAATCCATCGCAGCAATAGCTTCATTTTAATCGATTTGTTTTTCTGATTATCTTCTTGTACTTTAATCCAGTCAATATTTTAGAGGTCTGATTCTGCGAAAGAATTGAAGTGAAAGTGCGAACTGGGTGTAAGGTCATCTTGTGTTCTTCGCTTCCTGGCACCAAATAATGATTGTCTTTATATAATGTTCCCGGCAAAATTTCATACAGCATAACTTTGTTATAAAAATCAACCGAATTAATGCGGGAGAAACGAACAATGACAAGCAATTTTGAGCGTAGTGTTGAGTTGTTTAAATTCGTTATGTGCCCGTTTTCCGCTGAAATCATCGGATCGATTTCCCTTGTATCTGCAGTTTGAGCGGTGCACCTGTCGATTTCATTCAAATTTAGCGTTAGATCGTCACGTTCGAGTAGTTTGGTGAAATCAATTAATTGAAAAATAACAGCTGTATTTCGACATGTGACATTTGTGAAGCTTGGTAACGAGTTATGCTCGATTGCAATTTAATTGATTAAGGCAAAAATCTGTTAAATCTTCATCAGAATGATATTCGAGAATCAATTCATCGGCTGTGACTAATACAGTAGGGACCATAAGTATCCGACCGCCCGGCATTACCCAAAATCATACTACATGTATAACGATCACCCAAATTTTCTGGGCGTAAAATGTAATACGACACCTGATCGCTTATACATTTATAGATTGTTAGAGCTTCTATATCTGATGTTGCATGTTTATAAACTTTCATGCCCCAAATACAATAAATCAGTCACTTTAGGAGATAATATCTCGATGTCCAGTGACCCGGTTTGAGCGAAAATACTACTATTCGATTGTCTAATCTAGATAAATCAAATGGTGAGATTTTTGCTCAAATTCGATCACTGGATGTCGAGATATTACATCATAAAGATATTTGTCGATCAATTTTTCATTAGAAATTGATCGCAAAAAAAATGAATCGGTCAATTTAGGACGTAATATCTCGATCCGATTCGAACAAAAATACTATTATTCGATTCGCCTTGACTAGATGAATCGAAGGATATTATTTTTTGTTTGAATTGGAACACTGGAGATCGAGCTATCACGTCCTAATTGGCTGATTAATTTTTGTTAATATCAAAAAAAAATGAATCTGCTACTTTAAGAGGTAATATTTCGAGGGCCAGTGATCTGATTCAAACAAAAATAATTCCATTTGATTCACCTCGACTGGGCGAATCGAATGGTTGTATGTTTGTTCAAATCGGTTCACTGAACGTCAAGAATTAGATTATTGAATATTGAGATATGTGTTATAAAATAACTGATTGTATTTGGGACGTGAAAGTTATGAACATACAATATCCGATATAGAAGCTCTGACAATCTATAAATGTACAAGCGATCAGGTGTCGTATTACATTTTACGCCCCTACTTCCAGCATGCACAGTGATAGCTGATTTGTAATTTATTTTGCGGAACGACTAATATCAGACCTTCGGGCCAACTTTTGTCTATCAACGTTTTAGGAATGAGAGGTTCGAATAATTGTGATTCATTCTAGCAAAAGGATTATTAAATATTGTGTAAACTCACTAAACCAACTGAATTTTGGCTGAATATCTGTTTTAATTATAAAAGAAAAAGCATTGGATAGATAAATATTTGCTGAATTCACCAATTTTTTTCTTCTATAACTTTGTTATTGACAAAGTCCATTATGACGCGACCCGGAAACACAATCAGCGTTGTTGGTGCAATTTTCTCTATTATAACAGTTCCCAAACTCCATTTTGACAAATGTTGGTAAAGCAATCATCATCGCTGGTACGCGTCTCTCCATTATCACAGAACCCGTCACCGTTCCCCAAGCATACACAAATTCCATTCTGACAATTAATGGAATCGAATCGCAATCAGTATCGCTGGCACAATTTTTTCCATCATAACATTTCCCCGTTACTATTCCATATCACCATTCTGACAATGAACGGATTCGCAATCACTTTTGTATAAGTACTTCTCTCTATTATCACAGTATTCCCAAGCCACAGTCTTATCATTAGAGTGGAATTTACTAATCCCCAAGTTCTGATTGGTTGAGGATATTAAACGTAAATTTTAGCGTTAGGGTTAGGGTTAGAGTGGAGATCAAAGTTATATGTCCCTGACATTTATTATTAGTGCTTCAAGGCATTTAAGCATTCGTTTTCTGTATATTTCATTTTTAATTTTCTTGTGTAGGATTTGTCTTGCCGGATTAATAAAAAATTTATGCATTTTTATTGGTTAATCTAGAAGACCCGGTGTGCAGTCAACCAATCAGCGATGAAAATTACTTATGTCCAATCAAAACTTGGGAGGGGATCAGTAAATGCATCAGTGTTCCTCAGTTTTTTCGCATGCGCAACTATTTAACGAATATAATTTAACCGTCAAATAAACGTGATTAAAAATTAGCGCATGTCAATGGTAGCTTGATAAAAGATAATCTACCTTTATCAGCGAGCAACAAGGTCACAATAATCACAATGCAAATAAACCGTAACGATTGTAGCAAGGAATCGTGGTAAAGGTGTTTTAGTATTTGAGTATCGGCGTGGATTCCAGGTATGCTAGGATCATTTCTCACGAAGTCTTACCGGAGGTTTTTATACTTGAACGTTCTCCGAAGCTGAGAACTCGAATTCCGCTATAGCACGCGAAAAATAACCTCATATACTTGGTATATAATTTTGGTTTTATTTTAGAATAAATGTATTTATAACAACTGTTATTTGTAACAACCGCATTTTAATTGGCTAATTAGGACCTGAGTTAGAGTTAAGGTTAAGATTCTGGATATGTGATTGGTTAACATTGAAGTTGTTACATGTAGTTGTTACAATTAGATTGATCCTTATAAAACCAGTTTAAACTGGTTTTATATATTATAAATAAACTTTAATTAGGTCAGACCGAATTGGAAAAATACCTATTAGATATTGATTGTAGAGTTTCAGATTTTGATTAAATGTATGCGTGTTATTTTAGACATTTAGGTATGTTTATGAAAAAATTTTATATTTACTAACGCAATATAAATTCATCTTTGAAAAAAATATCGCATTCATGTGTTACGAAAAAGAACTAACGCTGAATCAAAAGGATGGAATTATTGCACTGGGAGCACAAGGAATTTTGTATAAAATGTACATGTATATTACAAGAATTTAATAGGACCGTCGGTTCCAACGATCCTTCCTCGTGAAGATCGGACCGGACCGATTATCAGCCCTAGGTGTACTTTTTTTACTACGTATATACCGATACTTGTTTTCACACGATTTGTCACAGATAAAAATTAAACATATGAGGTCGATCAATTTACAAATCAATGTAATTGCATTTTTGAATTTTTCGTCTAAAGTCTCAGCCAAAGCACTCAAAGAGCCTTTAAATAAAGTCGTTGCCTGTGTCTCCGCAAACAAAATGATATATAGAAATGTAGAAAAATAACATCTCCCTATAGAATAATACACCTTCGAAATTGGCGTCCATTTTGTCTTCTTTCGTTAGATTATTCTCCAGTTCGCAAAATCTTGGCATGAAAAGTGATTCATCAGATGCGTCCAATTGAGAGCTTTGACAAACTTTTACCTCGAGCAGGTGGTATGTTATAAATAAGGCAAAGAAAATAAAAAAAAACTGGTTTTTTACTATGTAAATCACACCAAATTGAGTGATTTACATAATAAAAAACCAGTTTTTCTTGATTTTCTTTGCCTTATTTATAACATACCACCTGCTCGAGGTAAAAGTTTGTCAAAGCTCTCAATTGGTAAATCACTTTTCATGAGAATAATCAAGCAAAAATAGACAAAATAAACGCAGATTTCAAAGATGTATTCTATAAGATGTTATTTTTCCACATCCTATATATAGTTTTGTTCGTGGAGATCCAGACAACTTTATTTAAAAGTACTTTAAGTGATTTGGCCGAGACTTAAGATGAAAAATTCAAAAATGTGATTATATTGATTTTTAAATTGATCGACGTGACAAATCGTGTGACAGTTAATGATTAGGGGAGTCACAGATATTAAGTAATATAATTTTATTCCCCCAGGTAAGATTATTTAATATATAAGAATTTTTTTTAATATGAACGTAAGATTTTTCAAACCTCCTCCCCCTTAAGAAATTACGTAATCTCTGTCACTCCCCTTATTATGCAAACAGTCTATAGTCATCAAATACTTTAAATTACAAAGGAATATATAATACAAATATATTAGTATATTGTCTTTGATAACGATAAGAGCTATAATATGACGAATTTTTTTATTTGTTATAATATAAAATTACGTAGTAAGGTTATTATTTGATTTTCAACATATATTATATCACGTGTATTACTTTTAATTGGTTAAATTCCTTCATGCAATAATGCATTATTATTTTTTCCCGTAACATTTTATACATATTCTATATTTATATGGGGATCGTTAAAGCTGTGTAGTGAATTAGGGCTTAAGTCAACTCGGATAATCATAATTATCCGAATTGACTTAATGCACATGACCTATATCTGTAACACATTCAATGATTGGCTGAATTCTGCATAACAACAAATGTCTTTTGTGGTTTGACCCAGCAAAATTCTGGCTGAAACTCGCACCAACGGAAAGAAGCGCCAAATGCTCACTAAAAACACCACCGCCATGAAATAAAATCGCAACCTGGAGAAATTCGCAACACCAGCGAAATGAAAATGGCGGCCAAACCCACTCATAAAAACTAACAGCATACGCGATCGGTTTCCAGTTTTGTTTCGTACCAAGTTTCCTGAATGTGAGTATTTGGCGTTCTTTCATTTTTGGGTGTCTAGTTTTTTCATTTCGTTGGTGCCGTCGCAAATTTCCGGTTTGGTCTCGCCGGTCTATATTGCTCACATTTCTGGTGAATATTTTTGTTTAGATCAACAAAATCGGGACAATATTGGTGGAAATATTGTATCCAAAGTCGGCGCATGAAAAATCGCAAAATGACGGACGGATCGTGAGGCAACGATATCTCGCCGATCTTCAGAATTTTGCGAACTCGGGTTCGTTTGATTCGCCTAATCAAGACGAACATTCTTTGTATTCGGACCACAAAAATTGGTTGGATATTGGGAGAAATATAAGCATCCAAAGTTGACTTATTTTTCTGGGACCGCCAGTGTTAGTTAGGGTTAGTAAGGGTTCCCGGGTGTCCAGTTTCTCCGTGTTGATTTCGTCGCGACCGGATCTAGTGAGTTCTTTGGTGAATATTTGATGAAATGGAGGTCTTTGGATGGAAGTGCTCTTGAAAAATCAATTTTAACAATGTCAACAACAATCAAATAAAATCTTTAATTGGTCAGTTTATTTTTGCTGTCAACAAGAACACTGTATTAGTACTTTTAATGTGGGTTTATTCAACTGGTGAGCCAACGCTATATAGTATTTTTATTGGCTATTCAATTTGGTCACATGGTAACAATCCGGATCGGATTAAAAAATCACGTGCAACTACACGGCTTTAACGACCCCCGGATTGGATTATATATCACGTGAAAATAACTTGCTTTAGAAAATAGAACAATCATATGACGGACATTCGCAAAAACAGTTAATTGGTTCAGGGAATCTACTTTTATTTAATTTGAACTTTGTATTTTCTAAAATGTCCGTAAGAAGAACGTCGGTCGTGGTATGTATACTTAGTTTAAATGAATGGAGTGGGTAAAAACCTGTTGCAGTGCTACATACTCATTTCAGTATGTAGACACTGCAAAGAATAGCATTTTAACAAATTATTAAATTTTTAATTATAGCAAAAGAATGCGCCAAAACATCATAAAAAAGTGACAAGAAAGTTTGTGATTGACGCATCAGCTCCCGCACAGGATAAAATTTTTGACGCACAAGCATTCGTGAGTAATCAAATTTAAATAATAAATTCTTCTTTGCATTGAAAATACAAATAATTTCGTTATAACATCATTTCTGATCTGAAATGATGAAGGAAAAATTTTTACGTGATAACATAAAAGTCAACGGTCGTACTGGACAACTTGGTGACTCGGTCACAATCAACAGAGACGCAGCTGACCATAAAATAACCGTGACAACAAACACCCAGCAGTTCGCGAAACGCTATTTAAAGTATCTGACGAAAAAGTTTATGAAAAAGAATACAATTCGAGATTGGCTTCGTGTGGTTTCTGTTGATCGAGTAAGTTTTTTGAGTGGATGATTATTTTTGAATTTATTGATGGAAAATATTTAATTCGGGAATTTCTCTCCAAATAGACAACTTATCAGATAAGATACTTTAATATTACCAATCAGGAAGATGATGATGACGATGAATGATCCAAACTATAAATTAAATGTTGCTCTGAAAATAACAGCTATTTTTTTGTATTATATTAAGTCCATAGTAAAAGCATTATTGCCAAAACAATTGAGACATTACCTTCAATCGGTTTTATATGATTGAAATAATAAAATTATAGATGTTCAAATCAAAAAAATTCGAAACCTTTCAGGATAAAAAACTATACAAACTAATTAATAAATTATCTTTATTAAAAATACTAAAACTTTTGAAATTTATCAAAAAAATATTTTATATTATCAAAAGTTAACAAAAATATTAATTGATTGATAAATAATAATAGTCCTTAGGCGCACAGAAATATATAACTCGCGTTGCTGTTTCATATCTCCATGACCAGCTGTAGAATATTTTACAAGCCTTTAAAAGACCGAAATTATTAAATATAGGCATAATTAATATTTGCAAAATTCTAAGATGTTCAAAAAAATCGTTCGAAGTTAACTAGTTAGATGGTGGCTGATTCATAATATCCACGTATCGTGGTCGATGTCGTTTCGAGCTTGTAGTAGATCGACGTCCAGCGTTACTAGAAGGCGGTGGAGGGGTGAGTACACCATTTGTAGTTGCCATAGGCGGAGGGCTCATGACTTGGCTACTTCCGGTAGACTGTGGTAAAGAAGCTCGATTAGAAGGAGGTATTAATGCAGCCGAGTGTGTTGGTGATGTAGACTTTTCCCGAGAAGGAGGCGGCGGGGGTGCCACGTTAGCAGGGGTTGTGTCAGGAGCAGCCTAAATAACAAAGTTAAAATTTACTATGCAATAATATTGCGTAAACTAATGGCAAAAATTTGATAATCTTTAAAAAAGTATTCTTACATTTTTATTGATCCATCTTTTCTGCGCTGGATCATAATAAAAGCTGTTTTCTTCTCCCAGATTTGCATTTTTTCCGCCACCAGTAGTAGTTTCTTTTTTGGCAAACCATCTTCCAAACCAACCGCCTCCTCCTGCTTTCTTATCATCTGCCAAGAATAATATTAAAATTGACATTAGATATTTTATTATTTAATCACTACCGAATAAGTCAAAATTGGATACATACCTTTTTTTTCTTCGGTGTTTTGTACAGCTGCTTTATCATCTCGAGTTGAAGCTGTAGCAGTGTTATCATTGTTATCGTTATCTTTCTCCGATGATTTCGTCTCGTCTCGTGATTTCTTCTTTGCGCCAAACGCATTATTTCCAAGACCTAAATCGTCTTCTTCGTCTTGCCAGTTACTGGTAGTATTGTTATTCGATGGCACAGAATTAGAAGTAGCTGTTGGTACAAATGAAGCTATATTGCCCATTGGGGATATAAATTCTCCAGAACCGTAATTAGCTGATTGCTGTTCTTCTGTAACACCATTTTCTTCCGTTGTGGTGTTATTGTTCCACCAAGGCGAGCTGTTATAATTCGAACTAGCATCATAAGAAGGTTGATAGAAATTGTACCCATGTTGTGTGGATTGGGATGGTTGTTGTTGCTGCTTATTGGAATCACTTTCAAATGAATTTCTGCCAAAACCACTATCAGAGCTTGTGTTATAACCATCAAGATTATTTGATTGTTGCCAGTTCGAATAGTTATTATCATTGTTATAGTTAATATCATTATTTGAGCCTGCCAGTTGATTTGGTTCGCGTTGATATTCACCACTGTCTCTTCCGAAAAATCCGAAATAAGTATTTTGGTCATCTGTAGAATTAACAAAAGTACCATCCCCTTCCGGAACGGGAGTCATGGGCACTTGACCTTCAGAGTTTGTAGGACTGAAACCATTGTACCCTTGAACAGGATTTACCGCACGCATTCCCGCACCAGGAGTCGAAGATCGACGTTGTTGAGCGGTGATGTATCTTTGAGGCATTGCATTTGGCGTGGCAGAACGTCTTGTATCAAATCCTGTATCAATATGTGGTCGGAATTCAGCAGCAGATGCACTACGTGTAGGTACACCGACTGAATTCGTAGGTTGAGTAATGGAACTAAAGTGAGAAAATGGACCGACGGTATCTTGGGAGTGGATGGAGGAGGATGGTTTCTTTTCACCTTCTTCTGCAGTATCTCCTGCAATAAATTGATTGAATTTTCCTTCTAATGATCCCCATAGAGAATCTAATGTTGGTTTGGACATTTTCTTGGCAAAAGTCCATGAGGAAGATTCATTATTGTTACTAATTTAAAATGAATGATTAGAATTTATGTACTCTAAAAGTTTTTTTTTTAAAACTCGACTAAAATATAAATCAAAATTTACCCTGGAACATTATCACCATGCTCAAGCAAACGTTGTGTTAATTCCTTCAATTGTCTCAAGAAGCACTTGTGAAAATATGGCGAACCCTTGGTATATATTTTAACTATATTTGCTATTGATTCACAATATCTACACATTCAAAAAAAATAAATACATAAAATTTCGAGAAATATGTTCAATTTCGCTCTTTCAGAATTACAATTGAGGATAGAGATTACAATACCTTCGCGCTTCATTCACGTAGCCACAATCAACTAACCACCATGCATGAATAAGTTTGTAGGCCTGTAAGAACGGTAGACCTCCATCATTATTTTTATTTAATGTCAACCCAAATTCATAGATTTCGGTTAAATGAAGTGTATCCGAATCACGAAAATATCCCGTGAAAGAGCTATTAAGATAATCATTGCCAATCAGGCTAAATCGTGAATTGGGCGAGTCAATACCCGAGTGTATGGATGTTTGTGGCGATAGAAGATAGCTTTTTTACAGAAAGAATTAAAATTTGAATAGTTAGGTACATACAAAATAGCATTCTTTTCAAATAATATAGAAAATATAACTTTCAACATACCAGATATGAGAGGCAAAAATCCAACCGTAATTCTTTAGAGTATCTCCTAATGCTGTAATAACTTGACTATCACCTGGTGCTCGATTCGCTAAGACCATAGCGACAGTTTCGCGCCATTTTGTTAAACTCTGAATGGGGATATCTCCGTATTTTGATGGTGTATAGTTAACACCATTAGATATAATATTTGTGGGAGGAATGATTTGGGAGGGACTCATCAGTGACGAATACGTCGTTGATGTTATATTGGACGGAGGTACAGCTCGATTTAATAATGATGCTTGTGGTAAAAATTGATCGACTAGAATAATAATAATGCAAATGAAATAATATGTTTATGGTAAAATTCAATTTACTGATTTTTAATTTCAATAAAAATTCTTACTGGCATTTTGTCCCTGTCCAGAAAGCAAAGAGTAGAGCACTCTTAGACTCTCTCTCCCGTTGGATTGGTTAGGTTCGCATACTTCAGCACCAAGTTCCTGCCTAACAAACTCACTTACAACTTCCTTCCATAAATCCTTGTTAACACAACTTGCAATTATTAATGCATGCGACCAAAGATTGTTTCGCATCGCCAGCTGAACAGCTGAAACGCGATCACCCTTTAACAATAATTCTTGTAATTTATCAATAGAACTTGAATTTACAGAGTATGTAATAGAAGATGTAGATTGTGAACGGATGGGTTCAGCCATCTCTCGAGTATTATATCCCGAGTCGGCAGGAATCGTAAACTCAGCGGTCGATTCATCCGTATTATTGTTACTTGAAGATGATGGTATCAATACATTACGTACGGCTTCTTCAACCTTGGTACTTTTAAGAAGTGCCGAAAGTTAGAGAAGATTATTCGTAATGTTATTTAAGATAAAATATTGCAATCATATTTAGTTTTGATGCTCACTTTCCGATAAGATGTCCGTCATTTTCAATCATTACTTTAAGTAATTTCCATATAGTAGAAACTTCAGTATTTTCTTTCTCGATATCGGAAACCTCGTGCGATACCAGTTGGTTTTGCTTTTCGCTCAAACGAAGATCTAGATACTTTAATATTTCTTTTCGTTTTGCTTTCACGCCACCTTTATTATTATCCATTAACAAGGGACCAGGGAAATTTTCAAGTTTGGACAATGGAATGATATCTTTAAGTGTCCGTATAATGAATGCACCTGGTGCAGATTTAGTAATTGGAATGCTTTGATCCGTGCTCGTAAAGCGTTGGACTGTACGAGGAAACATGGTAAAAATATGTCCGCCGAAGCCAAAAGCTATCACAGGACAGCCTCTAGATCTTTGAAGAGGATCAATGACTGTGTCATTACTATAAGATTGATTGTGCTCATAGTAATTTTGTTGAGAATCAAAACCTCCATTTATTTGGTTAATTTCTGTAGAATATCCAACATGAGGTTGCATATACGGATTTGGTGATGTGGTGACAGTTTGTGTATTTGCATAATAATCATGTAAACTTTCTGTTTGGGGATTGTAGTTTTCTTGAGAGTATGGAACTTCAGAGACGTTGATGGTTGGCGTATCCAATCTCGAAGAATTATTATCCATAGGCCGACCACATTCACAACAAAATTTAGCATTCGACTTATTTTCACCACGACAATTAGGATCTGGACAAATAACCGTACTCACAGGTGAATCTGATAGTTGGTAGACGGTAGATAATGTTTGTGTTTCTAGTGACAGTACAGGTGGATGAGATGATGTTTCTTTTATCTGATTAGAGTCAACATTTTGATTCTTCGCCCATGAATTATCAAAAATTTGACCATCATTTCCGTTTGTACTATTTTCTTGTTGTTGATGATATTGAGTCCTGTAAGCATCATAATTTAGATGATCTCCTTCATACACTTGTTGCTCCCAACCTTGTCCATTATAATAACTATAATCAGAATAATAAGGATTATTAGTAGCGGGTGTATTTTGAAATAAATCTTGATCATCCCCATCAAGAAGACCAACTCCTTTATTAGTTTCGCCAAAATATAATTCTGCATTTTCTTGCGAGTCAGCAGCCACTTTACTTATTGTGTCACTGTTATTATTGTTAATATTGTCACCTAAAATATTTTTACCATCAGACATTAGTAAAGCCTCATCGGTTTTTGTAAGAGAAACAGTAGTGGACGTGGTTGTGGATGTATCCTTGAGGTCATTCACATAAGATGCATTTGAAATCTCTTCACTTTTTTCTTCTTTGACTATTGATGTAGTAATTTCTGAAGAGTTTTCCTGAGATATTGTTGTTACAGGGTTACCATCCACTAAATTTTCTCTAGATATTTCTTCTTTTTGAGCTGAGATGTTCCCTGTGGACTTTGATATTTCATTATTTTTAACATCCACAGCTTCATTATCTCGAGTTTTTGTCAAGTTCGAAGAAGCATCAATTATTTCAGGATCTTGTTCTTTATAAGAATGATCATTAGTAGACCGAGTGAGATCAGAACTCTGAGTTATATCATCAGATTTATGTTGCTCAATGTCACCTGCATTGAGATTTTGCAAATTAGAATTTATATTTAACTCAGTTACTGTATTAACTAATTCTTCGGATTTTGTCAAATCAGATTCCACCGACTTATAATTTATATTCAATTTATTATCGTCTTCAGCAGATTTTTCATTAGCAGAATTTTTTAGTTGTAAATCTCCTGTGTCCGATTTTTTTTGTGTAGCCTCTATTGTTTTATTCCCTATTGCATCAAAAATCGATTCAGGATCAAGCTCTTGGTTTGCTATTCCATTTAAATTTTCATTATTCGCTATTATAGACTGCTGTTGTTGTTGTCCCTCCGCAGTTACTGTAGGATAATATTGAAGATCTTGATAGATTTGATCAGATGATCCGGACAAATAATTATAATAAGCAGACGCATCATTCTGGTATAACCTAGGATCATAAGCTGTCTGGTCGTAATAAGTAGAATATTGGGAAGCATCATATCCTAAATTATTATTATTAGTTTGTTGTTGAACATTCTGATCCTCGGGAGCATTAGGATCTTTCTCGGTTAATCCAATAGAATTGCTAGACAAAGAATCAAAAAACGCGATGGGATCGGTATGTGCTACCGAATCACTTGGTGCGGTCTCTTGCTGTTGCTGATGCTCGGTGGTGTTGGCTGCTTGATATGTCGGAAGCGGCTGCTGTTGTTGACCGTTCAATGTGGTCGCGTCTTGAGCATGCGAATAATATACATTATTGGGATCATTGGAATAGAATGAAGGATCATACGATTGATTAGGATCATAATTCTGGCCGTAATAATAGCCATACGAAGAATCGTAAGTGCCTTGCCCGTGCTGCTGTTGATTTGGATCGTAATACTGTTGTTGTTGTTGCAAATAATCATGGTTATAATACTGAGAATAATCCTGACCATTATAGTGAGACGCATCATAGCTATTATACCCCACTGCATTACTGTCATATATTTGGCCTTTGCTATCCGCTGGCAAAGTTGCAGTATTAGTAGCGGTAGTTCCATTAACCGCATTAATAGCATCCTGCGGTTGTTCGGCGTAGTAAGAATTACTATTGTTTACATTATACTCGGTCGTCCCTGTCTCGCTTACGTACTGAGCCATTGTAGTTGTTTGTGTATTATTATTATTAACATTAATATTACTTTTAATTTTACTATTATTATTGTTCATGCTGCTTTCACTCCTTTAAATAAAAGAAAGCAAAATTCCAAAAATTAGTTAGAGCCTATTAACAAAGCAACACGTTTTCAATTCAAGAATTAACCTTTAGACTAGTGACCAAATTTGTATGATATCACCGAGGTGCTAAGCCACGACAAAAAAAGTTAGGGGGTGACAAATATTATCGGATGGCCAAATCTTAATACAAGGGCAATGATATTTATTTGCTAAGAGCTTGATCTTGGATAGTACAAAATTAAGCATTTTGATTGGCTAGAAAATCTTACCTAGAAGGCACCTATATCAAAATAATGTTATCTAGTATATGTCAGCACCCTAATCTCACTCATATTTGTCACTCTTAGAGAATAAGGCAAGTTTCATAGGCAAATTTCGAGATACAAGCATTTGAGGATGTTTCAGTTAAATACGTAACATATGAATGAGTTCACTTCTCTAGACTTCTTTTCTGTCGAAAATTAATTATATTTAACAATTGAATTGTGGCAATGAAAAAAAGGGTACCGAAAGAATTAAAAACGCAACACAGTTTGAGAAGTACGTACACAGTGCAAGTCGATATAACGGACAATAAGTGAAAATTCGATAAGGTCCAGAACGAATTTTTAAAAATGTTCACAATGGACAAGTCACTTATACGTGTAGTATTTACGCCTGTTTTCAACAAAGATTATTATTGCAATAATTTTTGCAAGCTTTCAAATTTATCTGTTAATATATAACAAGCTTTCCGATATTTTATTAAAATCCTAGAAGTCTCTGTTGCAGACAAGTACAGTCAAAACTGCTTATAACGAGCTCTGGTTATCTATATAATTAAAATCTCGATATAACAAAGTGACTTGGGGCGTGCCATTTATCAACCATGGATACATGGGTCAAACTACTTATAGTTGTTATAACTAGCCACAATCAGACTATGGAGCTGCTATAATTGAAAGAAAGTAGCTGATAAATGGCACGCCCCTTAGCAATTCGTTATACATGTAAAAAGAATTAATAAACAATAAAAAAAGGGAAAAAATGAATTTTACTAATCCAGTTTTGACTGATACTTGGATTATTAATTTAAATTTGGAATACAATGAAAAATATAGAGCAATAGTGAAATAGTATGACACAGAATACAGTCAATTCTCCCTCCAAAGTGTATACTCTCTCTAAATGCACGTTCTTGTTCAGTCCCTAACTACCTTTAAATACACTACTCCCCATAATGCAATTTCTCTCAAATGCACGCTTAGTCATATGGTCCCGGCGACTTGCATTTGATTATATTCAGTTTTTTCTAAGGTTTATATTATACATTTTACCAAACTTTTACCAAATAAGTAAAAAAGAAACTTTGCCAAGTTGCACATTAAGTAGTGTATACTTTTTTAAAAGAGTATCAGCTAACAATTAGGATGCAAAGCATCAAGATTTTCGCCAAATCGGGAGGTTAAAGCGGAGTAGTTTCATTAATTATCAAATTTTGCTAGCGTTAGATGTTAACTTTCAGACTAGATAGCGATAGCTATATATATAGTTGTTATCATTATCGTTAATAATTTTGCGTGTTACACATGATCTTGCAATTGGATTGGATTGGTCTATTTACACGTGACTATTTCCCCAAATCAGCAACAGATAGATCATCTGAATGTGACGTTATATTGCTTTGGCTATATAATCCGTTAACATTAACAATAATCTAAAAAAAACCTATGGAACAGCCAATTCGGTATACATATGATTCAGAATCTGGGGAAGAGGAGGAGGATTATGAGGATTCAAGCGATTCACCCACCCCCATGTTACTCTTATCCCCACAAAAAATAAAGAAAGCTGCTGACAGTAATGCCCATAATAAAAAATTGCTTTTTGGACGCGTTCTACTGGTTGGAATTGAAGGTGGTGGGAACCTGTTTCTTTCTTCGATAAAGAATAAAAATATCATTGGAACACTAATTCTACCAGGAAAAGATTCGGTAAAGTTTATCAAGAATTGACACATATAAAACTTTATCAAAAATTGATCTTTTATTACTTATTTTTTTATAATATAATAAAAGATTCCACCAGATCCAAATAATTCAGAAAGTATTAGTTTAATATATGAGCTAGAAGAAGCTCCTGACGTCCTTATTGTGCCTTGTAGACAGCAAATTCCGACCGAAAGATGTGCAGAGTGGACAAAGGCATTGTTTAAGCATGTTGATGTTCAAAGGTACGTTTTTAAAATTTAGACAGAACGCAATTGAATCGCTCTCCATGGATCAGAATAGGTAAGCTTTTTTTTTCGAAAATTTTTGTTTGGTATATAATAAATCTTATTAACTCAACGCGCCATTATTTTTTACTAGATGCGTGGAGAGGGTATCTGTGACAAATATTTATCATTCTGTTACTGACGAATCTTAATCTCTCATCACTTGGGGAATAAAGTGTGGTCGTGTTTGATACTTTTGCAGCCTCGTCATATATAAACGTCGATTCTTACGAAGATAACCGGTATCCACCATTAGTTCGAATATTACAAACGAGCAAGGCAACCTTAGTAAGAAAAATGATTTATTTATTCTCAAATCAATTACGAAATAAATAATCATCACGAATGGATATTATCGATTCAAATGAAAAAATTTAGATTCAAGATATACCATTATACGAGCCTCCTAATCTTACTCGTGACCTGAGTGCAGCCATATTGAGCCATGTAGCTATAAGCAATTCTCTGTTTTTTTTTTATCCAGCGTAATTAATTCAACGAATATTGATTTTTCTCTTGCATTTCAAGTGCGAAATTCGTAAAATCCCTGCCTATCTATTGCTCAGTCTTCTAGACACTCAACACGGGAGATTCGTGGCAACCTCGAGCACACTACAAGCTTTCCAAACGACATGGGAGAAACTTGTTGCTTCTCATGGAGTAGAGCAAGGTATTAGTTTCACGGCTGATATTCAGTCAATGTTCAAAAAGAATGAACGAAAGGGTAGAGATATCTTAAGTGGTACTCAATCCCAGTTATATTTATGATGTTTGGAAAGTATTCATAATAATATTTGTAATGTTTACATACAATAGTATGTGAATTAAAAATAATTGTAAAAAATGTAATAAAACTACTATTAATAACATTGTTCGGATGTGTAAATTAAAAAATGTCTTTGAAATATTAAAAAATAATGCTATAAATATTCATTCACACAACTAACTATTAAAAAGTTCATATAAAAAGAAGATAAGCTCTGTTCGCTCGCTTGATTGACAAGCGACACTACGATATAAGGAAGATGAGGAAATCATCTTGCTGTTCCTTCAGTTGTCAAAAACGCAGCACCTAAAGAAAGAATTCGAATTAATTAAAATTGTAAAATGAATATTATTTCTTACAAGAACAACATACCTCCACCGTATCCGTAACCCTGTATTACAGTTAGATGAATTTTATAAATGAATAATTAGATAAAATAAAATTCCGGGAAAATAGTTAACTCATTTTCATAAAACTGACCTTTGGACCAAACTCTTTAGAATAACAAAGACGACAATATATTTTGCTATCACGATCTGTCATATTAGTAGAATCTAAAAGTTTGCTGCACTGTGTACATCGTAAACATAGTTTATGATATTTGACACCTGCACCCAACACCTGTCGAAAATCATTCGATTAATAATAAGAAAGATTTTTCGTTATGCAAGACAAAAAGATTTTGAAAGTACCGCTTCAGCCGCGTACACTGCCTTAGAACAACGTGGACATATATCATTGTTTGCTGGATGACTCCACCGTCGGCTCGAACTTCTTTTTGCTTGTGATTGACTACTAAAGAATCCGTAAGAGGGTGTAATCGAATGTGTAGGAGACATGGTGGGTGGTGATTGACTAAGTTTTTCAGATGTGTGTGACTTTAGCATCTCATTCTCATCTTTCTTATTATCAACTGGTCTTTCCGTATTCAAAAACGACGTGCCAGAAGCAAAACCATATCCTATATGATTATTTACGTAGTGTCAATAGAAATGTATTGCAATCTTGTTTAATTGGATTATTTTAAATACTATATTATATATACCTTTAGGGCCAAAACGACGCCCATGACAAGTTCTACAATATGCCTAATAGAGAAGAATGAATTATCAAAAAGAATTATAAGGTACATATATAGCTTTCATTATCGAAATTGCTACTTTACCTCTCCTTCATGCTCAGCTAGAGTGTAAGAGTCTAGCCGTTTTTTACAGTCCTACAGAAAAGAAATAACCTTAGAATGACATATACTTCTACCTTACTCATAGTTTAAACGTTGAAAACAACATACAATGCATGCGAGGCAAGCTCTATGCCAAGGACCGTTTGGGCCAATAACCTAAATTAAAAAGAAATGGTTGAAATGAGCTGATGAATAACAAATGTGAAGTGAAAAATGTCAGAATTAATTACCTGCTCGGCCATGTAGACTGAAGTCTCGCAACGCGGACATTTAGGAGTACCTCCCCAACGAGAGCTCATTTCAAAGTGTGTAAAGAGATAAAAAGGTAAAAAGGTGAGAAAAGAAAGAAGGTATTACTAAGGTGGTTCAATGTGAAAGTTAATATAAGTAGTGACTAAGCAACAAACTCTAAGGAGTATGTCGTATTCAATGACAAAATTGTTGCGTGTAATTTCTACACAACAAAAAAATGGTGACACAGACAGCGTGAATATATCTATTAATTTATCTAATTTATCTACAATTTATCAATAGCGATAGAATTTAGTATTTTGGTCAACTTGAGGCTTTGAATCTGATTTTGACATTCTGCAATCTCCACAGCGAACATTTACTTCATTTTGCATAAAATAACATTACGAAAAAAAATCTTTGTCATGGCGACAGAGAGTGTAGTAGATCCGACTCAGTCCGGAGTCGATGTTCAACCCACTCAACCTCATGGTCTTGAGCCTGGACCAACTTTTTCGAACATCATGAGGTTGGCTTCTTTTTGACTTGAAACTTTCCCTCTACTTTTGATTCAGATATTATACTCAAAGTTTTCATTAACTCTAAAGTCTTTTAACTCTAGTTCAAAAGACAACTATGTCCAAATACACGCGGGACACGAATCACAACACAGCACCATGGCGTTAATCTTACTATTGGCACTTTTTGGCTTTCAATTTGTAATTTTGTTCTGGAAACAAAGACATTATCGATCTTTTCAAGCTGTTACGCTAGTTGGACTATGGTCAGTATGATCAATACTTGGAATTAATTGAATAAAATCATTTTGTATTTATTTTCCCTATTAAAATAGGTTAATACCAATGTATATTTGCATTCGTGCTCAATTCTGGCGATTCCTTTCAATTTGGGTGTTATATTCACTTGCAAATTTTCGAGGTAAAAAATATTCATAACATGCCTGGTTCATGGACAATATAACATATACTTATGCTTGCCTTTTATGACATATCTAGTAATATACCTTGCATCGAGAAAACCTCTGGACCATAAGACACCGAGGTATTGTTTCCTTCTATAATATATTTTAAATTTGTAGAACATGGTTTACTTACATCAATTATATCTTTATAATAGACTCGTCTATAATTGGTTTTCCATCGTTTATAAATTGTGTTATGCCGTCGGTGTAACAGGCTATGCCATCTTAATGCTTACATTTTTTGGGATTCTACAGTTATTTTATGATTCAGTCGAAATTGCAGATTTGGGAATAATTCTTCTGTCATATGGGTTATATTTTGGGTAAAAAAATCAAATCGGCTGCTTTTTATTATCTCTACTGAAATTTTTTCACAAAATACTAATACTAATGTATAAAATTAATTAAAATTTCACAGTGTATTAAGTCGAGATTTTGTCGAAATTTGCACAGATAGAATGGCCTCAACACTCGGGTACTACAATAAAGACGGATTCCCCAGAAAACATCTTCGGGCAGTAATTTGTGCTGTGTGTGGTGGCTCAACCGAAAATAAAGAACAAGAAAATGTCCATCAGTTAACTTGTCGTCATGTGTTTCATGAAGAGTGTATACGTGGATGGTGTTTAATTGGAAAAAAAGATATTTGTCCATATTGGTACATGTTTTTTGTCGTTGGTTTTTACGTCTTTGTTTGCGAAAAGAAACCTAACATCATTCTTTATTTGTCGAAAATCCCCGTCGATGGTCATTACAGTAAAGAGAAGGTTGATATGAAAGAATTTAAAACAAATCCGTAAGTTAAAACAATCTACTGCTTTTTCAATTGGCGTATGGTAAAACGAATATTTCGATAATTTATTTCAACTTAATTCTGCAGATGGGACACACAACAGCAACTCTATCTTAGCTTACTTGATGGTGTTCGTTATTTAGTCGTGTGGCAACCCGTAAGTAACAAGATTCAACTTTTATCTATTATATATATATAACATTCGTAAATCTTTTTGCATGTACATAATAACAATGAATCTATTCTATTTTTAGATAATTTTTGCTACTGTTCAAGTAGCATATCATATTTTTGGACTGGAATAATTTTTTCTGTATAAAAATATATTTGCTAGAGAAATTTTGTATTAAAAATATAAAGTCTTAATTTCTTTAATAGACTATATAAAATTCCTATTATTTATAAAGATCAGGTGTAACATACCAACTTGACCAATCCAATTTTAAGATCATGTGTAACACGCAAAAACGAAAAATGCTCACCACGAGATTTTAGAAAACCACCTTATCTAATAAAACTTCTAATGAATTTGATAATTAGTGAAGCTACTCCGCTTTAACCCTCCATTTTGGAGTGTAGTTCACGCTAGAAGTTTTTGGGAAGAAGAGTAATATGAGTCTCTAATTCTGACTTTCCCTCATAGATTTCGTCATTCTGTGGAACTCTAGGCTGTCATTATCGTGAACTACCGGACCTTTTTCTGGTCATTCGTGGATTCTTTCAACTCGCAATTAATTTGGCGTTTTCAGCACTGTTTACTCTGTAGTCTCCGATCATTGCGACCTTTCTGGTGAATAATGTTCTATTTCAAGTTGCCGTTTGGAGTGTTGGGTGGCGTTTTGATCGGTCATAGATGATTTCTAACTGGAATTGTTAAGATTCCGGTGGAAATATATGTTTCCACCATTTCTGGAACTGTGGGAACTGGAAGCGGCGTTTTTGTAATTCGCTTTTTCTTGTTCTCATGGTTCTAGTTTCCCTTGTTGTCGGGTTCTTTAGAACCAGAGGAGGTAATTCCGGGTATCGATGGCGGAATTTTGCCGATTCTGATGATGGCTGCATTTTCTTTGATCTGTTGTTGTTATTCTTGTAACCAGAGGGAACAGTAAGTCCTTTCACATCGGTTTGGGCTCCTTTATTTGCCATTAGCAAGTTTAGTTCCGTTTGGCTTTTTATTGATTCCGAGAGAAATGTTCCGTGTACTGATTCGTTCCTATAAGTTAATGGAAATAAATTGCGTTGTTTCCAGTAATGGTTTTGATTTCTTTGGCACGCACTGAATTTTGTTCATTCCAGTTTCAGTTGCTTTTTCGTGGTGAGCTTGCTTCTATTATTGAATTTTTTTGACTTCTTATCACCTTCTTTTCGTTGTTTTTATTCCAGTTTGTTGATGACGAATTCGCAGTGTAATAATATCCAAATTTGCGTCAATTTTCTTGCTTTCTGAATTTATTAGTGAGTTTTGTTTCAAAGTTTTGTTGATGCCGTTGCAATTCCGATCGCACTTTCTAATTACATTCAAATCTGTATTTAATTTTACATTCGCTTTTTACAAGAAATAGGACATGCAACACGTGATGGAAAACCATATTTTTTTCTCAACTATCTATAATGTGTGATTGCCGATTCACGGGAAAGGTTAAATAAAAACTATAATAGCAAAAAATTTGAAAGCCGTTAATTCATCATTTTATAATACCTTAGTTCATCTGAAGATAAAGATGATACTGCTGAAGTAAATGACGTGAATATCTTCACAGTCGAACAAGATTATCTATTCTGTTAAGAATTTTATATCTGTGGAACTTATGATAATCTTTTGTGGAATAATCATGACATGTTGGATGAAAAAGGTATGCGAGCTTGGAGAGCAAAGGAATTGGAAACCAAATTAAAAAGATATATGCCAAGTATATTGTCAAACAAACTTGATCACAACGAACTTGGTGAGCTCGAAATTTACCAAAAGCAACGTTGAGAAAAAGGTGCGGATTAGTCAAGAGATGCCATCTTTAGACTTGCTTATTATAAAAGAACTTGTAGAAATACATTTTGCACTAACCAATAGCCATGCAAATCTTTTTCGTAGCATTCATTGGGTTGCATTGGAAGTATCTGCAAAGCTAATTATTAAGGTTGGGAATGATAGAATGTGAATATAAATGTATGTAAAGATCTTTTTCTGTATAAAAAAAGAATAATTTCTTTATTTGACTTCTCTTACTAGTTAACACATTTTTTGTGGCAGATCATGGTGAAAATGGATCATGATGAAAATCACATGATTTTGTTATATTGTAGATCCTAATTACATTACAGGGTTGGCTATAAAGCAAATACATATGTCATCCAAAACCATAATATCACATCAGTATTACTGATGATTTTTTTGCTTTTTATTTTTGCTTATTATTATTATTTTTTGGCATTCATGTTGCATTGATTGTCTTTAATATTCATGTTGCGTTGGTTACTTTTGGTGATCATGTTGCGTATTGATCCCTTTGGCATTCACGTTGTGTTGGTTGTCTTTAGTATTCATGTTACGTATTGGTTGTCTTTGATATTCATGTTGCGTGTTGGTTATCTTTGACATCCATATTGCGTTTGGTTACCTTTGATATCCACGTTGCGTTGGTTACCTTTGGTATTCACGTTGCATATTGGTTGCCTTTGGCATCCACGTTACATTGGTTACCTTTGGTTATCATGTTGTGAATTAGTTGTCTTTGATATCCACGTTGCGTTGGTTACCTTTGGTTACCATGTTGCGAATTGGTTGTTTTTGGTATCCACATTGCGTTGGTTGCCTTTGGTATTTACGTTGCGAATTAGTTGCCTTTGGCATCCACGTTGCATTGGTTGCCTTTGGTATCCACGTTGCCATGTTGCGTATTGGTTACTTGTGTTGGTTACCTTTGCCATCCATGTTGTGTTGGTTGTCTTTGGCATCCACGTTGTGTTGGTTACCTTTGGCATCCATGTTGCGTATTGGTTACTTTTGGTTGTCATGTTGCGTATTGGTTGCCTTTGATATTCACATTGCGAATTGGTTACCTTTGGCATCCACGTTGTGTTGGTTACCTTTGATATCCACGTTGTGTTGGTTACCTTTGATTGCCATGTTGCGTTGGTTGTCATGTTGCGTTAGTTACCTTTGATTGCCATGTTGCGAATTGGTTACCTTTGGTATCCATGTTGCATTGGTTACCTTTGGTTTCACGTTGCGTTGGTTGTCTTTGGTATTCATGTTGCATATTGATTGCCTTTGGTATTCACGTTGTGTTGGTTGCCTTTGGTATCCATGTTACGTTGATTACTTTTGGTATTCACATTGCGTATTGATTGCCTTTGGTATTCACGTTGCGTTGGTTACCTTTGATTACCATGTTGCAAATTGGTTATCTTTGGTATCCACATTACGTTGGTTGCCTTTGGTATCCACGTTGCGAATTGGTTGCCTTTGGTATCCACGTTGTGTTGGTTGCCTTTGGTATCCACATTGCGTTGGTTGCCTTTGGTATTCACGTTACGTTGGTTACCTTTGGTATCCACGTTGCGTATTGGTTGTCTTTGGTATCCACATTGCGTTGGTTACCTTTGGTTGCCATGTTGCGAATTGGTTGTCTTTGGTATCCACGTTGCATTGATTGTCTTTGGTATCTATGTTGCATATTGGTTGCCTTTGGTATTCACGTTGCGTTGGTTGCCTTTGATATCCACATTATGTTGATTATCTTTGATTATCATATTGCGAATTGGTTATCTTTGGTATCCACGTTGCGAATTGGTTGCCTTTGGCATCCACGTTGCGTTGGTTGTCTTTGGTATCCAAAGTTACCATGTTGCATATTGGTTACTTGCGTTGGTTGCCTTTGGCATCCATGTTGTGTTGGTTGTTTTTGGCATCCACGTTGCGTTAGTTACCTTTGACATCCATATTGCATATTGGTTGCCTTTGATATTCACATTATGTTGGTTGCCTTTGGCATCCACATTGTGTTGGTTGCCTTTGGTATCCACGTTGCCATGTTGCGTATTGGTTACTTGCGTTGATTGTCTTTGGCATCCATGTTGTATTGGTGTTTTTGGCATTCATGTTGTGTTGGTTACCTTTGGCATCCATGTTGCATATTGGTTATCTTTGGTTGCCATGTTGCGTATTGGTTGTCTTTGGTATCCACATTGCGAATTGGTTTCCTTTGGCATCCACGTTGTGTTGGTTGCCTTTGATATTCACATTGTATATTGGTTACCTTTGCCCTGTAAAAAAAAATAAAAAACTAAAATCAGGAAAAAATCCAGTTTTTTAGTTCCGGAAAATCACAGGTTTTGTTAACAAATTTCCGGATTAAAATCTGATAAAAAACTGCTTAAAAATGAAAAAAATGGGAAAAATAAAAAAAATATCCAGAAACTTTGGGACGCGATATCTCGCGAACCACGGAACCAATCCGGACGAAAATACCAC
>CAJVPL010000310.1:0-30688 GCA_910591945.1 Ambispora gerdemannii
ACTCGAATGACTTGAATTTCATGATCCTCACATCATACCTAAGTATATTATAGTATAATCTAAGTAGTTAATAGTTTTCTGGAAACTATTAACTACTTGAAGAATATAAGTATAATTTAAACTAGTTTCAGTTATGTTCCTAAACTATGTCATCAGTTTTGGAATCCAGCTTTAGCTTGAACACATAATATTTTTCAGAAAGAAATCTTGTCAGAATAAAGTATCAGCTTTTATTTATCTAATAACTCAAAGATATTTTATTATAAAAATTTTGCGCTAAGCATTTTTGTTTAAAGTCAAAGATAATCGTTATAGTAAAACTTTGAGTTATTACTTGTTTTGCATTTTTATCATGTGTCCGAACTTTTTGAATTTGAGACTGTGATCATGTGATTTTATGCGACTAGGTTGTATGCACTATATTATTACTTCATTTTTAAAGCACTGAAAGAACATAATATATACAAGTCATAAAGTAACTGATTAAATGTATATTAGATATTACGACATTACGGCATTCATTACGACAACAACATTCATTACAACATACGACATTGAGACATTTAGACTTTAGACAATTTGTCGCATCGCAATATTCGTTTGTTATTCACTTGGTTTAGCATAGATATTACCAAACAAAGAGAAATTATTTCTACTTACCTGACTATCTAAATTGCATGCAAAATTTCTTGAACACGTAAAAATATCACACCTATCCTGCTTCTACCATTGCTATTTTGCGAAAGATGATTATGTTATACGTCGTTTCAGAATTCCAAAATGACGTACGTCAATACGTGAATTCTGAAACGACGTATAACAAAAATTCGCGCAAATCGTAATTATTGCAAAGCATCATGCATGATCTATAAGATATCTTTATTTTCGCTAAACATATAAAATTTGACTTGTTATTTGCAAGGCCTTAGAGGCGAGATTTCGACTCATGATACAAAATAGATAATTCTTCGAAGAAATAAAGATTGACACTTTGCCTTCGATATGATATATATAGCGAAGTAGTTACATGGATGTCAACTTGGAGGACATTACATTGGCTAGTTAGTGTTTTTTCCATTCGTCTTTTTCCAGAGTAATGGGGTCACGACACCACCCGAACAACTTGTAAATATTTCGCGCCTTCACAGTTTTTTACGCAAACTTTCATTGTATATTTAGTTCCTTGTTTATGGATTATTGAATCTATTAACATTATCCATAATATCTTTTTGAATCTTTCTGCGAAGTGATACCAACACTGGATTTCTTCCTGATAGCCAGCTAAAGTCACGTGTGTTTATGCTCCTGATATAATCTGATCAATCGAATTCTCAGATCCCTCATTTTCATTAGTTTCAGTGGGCTCCCTTTAGTAGGCGTAGAGAGTTCTTGCAACAGACCTTGCAGTTTATCTTGCTCGCGGATGATTTGTGAGATGATTGGAATCCTCCGGATTTATGTCGAGATGCTCGGCTTGAGCATCGGTGGTGTTACCCATGACTGTTTGGCTTGATGACTGACCTTGTGTCGTTTCTGCTATTTGCAGTGGCGTTATTATCTTCACCTACTATGAGACTTGTTGACTGATCCTGCGTAGTAATGGTAGCAGTTGTAATGATAGCATTGTTTTGCTGTCAGTTACTAAACCCAAACTCCTCATAGGTTCCAAATCATTATCGTTATCTCTATAGTGTCAATACTTCGTTGGGTGATTTCGATTCCTGCGGGCACGTCGCCAAAGCCACCAGCAGATGTCAGATGCGATGCAAGCATCTGATAATCTTGTAAATAAGGAATCTTCGTATCCCCAAATTCGACCCAGAGGGTCGCGCATCATTGTCAGAATATTTTGATCCGGATTTGTCGATTCCTAATAGTTTCAATGAGTACAATGTACGCATTTTGCTTCATGCATTCGTAGCTTTTGTATCTGAGCGTTAGGATCTGAAGTATCCCATAAAAGAGACAAATTTCTTAGATAATTTAATGCGAGTGCTTTGAGGTGGATGGTTTCCATGTTGGCGAATTTTGTTGAGTTGATAGCACTAATGTGCCAGGATCAAAAAAATGTTATTAGATAGTTTTAAAATAGATAGACCAAAACATTTCTTTATACTTTAGAGATTCTTCAAAGTTTCATATATAAAGGGATTTTCCGGGTATTTGAAGTGTCCTCCAAATTCTCTAATTCCACTCGTAGAATGGCCAGCCGGTCTCTTTTGCCGAAAACATGCTTTATAACGGGTTTCTTTTTTTCCACTCCCAGATGTTCGTTTATGCTCAATTTTTATACAACGGGAACAATTTTGGGATTCGTCAGTGTCCCCGTTTTCCGGTTGATCGAATTGATCGGTGTTTAAAGCGACCGCGTCGTTAGAGGAGTGACAAATATTCTAGGGTGGAGGGGGATGGCCAAATCTCAGGTATTAATATAATCTCACGTGCATGTGAGGGATCCCTATAATAAAACGGATGTTAGCTAATATTTGCCGTTCCCCTTATCGGGTTCAAACCATGTTCTTATCCCTGTCGAACACGTTTTGTGAGGGAAAATCGATTTCGTATTTGGACACGACCAGTATGAATTACATGTGGTTTTTCTCGTTGTGGCGTCAACGATGATTAGACGAGAAAGAAAGAAAATAATTGCCAAGTTACAACAAAAAATGTTGGATAATGCATTTTTAGTTAATCTCTATGACTATTACAGTAATAACAATAATCTTGAAGCAAATTACAGTAATATAACAATAAGAAACTCGATTCTTGAAACAAAATAATCGTTTGCCTACTCAAACCCTTTTATACGAAATTTTTCCGCTTCAGCCCGATTCTAATACAAAACCAATTGAAAGAAAAACCTCAATAAAAAACGGCCACATGCTAACTGCACAACAACACAAAATCAATAAGAGGAGATGGAGGATGCCTTAATCTAGCAACTTTAATAATTGTGATGCTTTCGAGCTTTTCTCGAACATCTCATGCAAATGTTATGTAACGGTAGTATTGATGTGAGGAGCAAAATGTACACGTTTCAGAATATATCATGTGGTTCAACTAGATGCTAATGTACTTTTGACCACATTATTGTTATCCACTACAATTAAAGTTTTATTTCTTTAAATAGAAATGCTTGATTCCTTACTTTATGCTCCACGGAAATGAATCATTAAAATCCATATCGATATTTTTGTTTGATAACTAAAGCAGTTAATAAAAGAGGAAGTTAGCCCGAGAAACCAAAAATTTTTGCTGCCGTTTAGAATCGATAGGATAGCAAACCGTTATTTTCACATGACAAAATTCAAGATCTTTTATGGTAATATCACTTTTTAATTTGGTTTCTTTTATTATTCTAAAGCTACTCTTACATATTTAAAATTTTCTTATATTAAGACATAATTTTTTCACAAATAATAATCTTACATAATCATAAACTCTAAATGCATAAATTCTATAAAACTCATAAATTCATAAATTCATATAAATAAACGTATAATAATGAAAAACTCATAATAATCGTATAATAATTAAAAACTCGTAAGTAATCGTATAATGCTTAATTTTGTGTTGTATAATCGTAAGAGTAGCTCGTTATTCTAATGAAATAAAAAATAGTTTTTTCTGAATAAAATGATATATAATGTAATTCTAAAATAAAGGATAAGTATAAGAATGTCCAATTTACAAATATTTACACCGATGAAAAAAAGATAAAAAAGAAAAGATAAATGTTTTTGATAGGTGAAAGAAAAAAAAAGAAATGTTTTTTTAATAGAAAGTTGGAAACAATTCGTCGGTAGATAATTGTTGAATATCAAAATTAGAGAAAGAGTGTTGTTGTTGATGCTGCGCTAATGTCGAACTATTTGTTGATATGACACTTAATGATGGAGATGATGGTTCATCTGCAAACGAATCATAAGAAGCGGAGGTAGTCGGAGTTCCATGCATTGTTAAGTAATCATATTGACTAAATGGGGAATTTGTCAAATTGGTTGGTGTACCGATGATATCATCACTGACAGTGGTGTAAAAGTTTGGCGAAGTTAAGCAGTAGTTAAAGTTGATTCCAAGATTATTACCATCATTATTATTATTGAACAAGTTGAAATCCGGATACATTTGTATATACTTAACAATAGTATCGAGGTTCTCGTCTACTGTAAGCGAAAAAGCATTTGAAGAAGTGGCTTCAAAAGGAGTAGTAATAATGTCAATATTACAATCGTTATTATCAATAGTCGGTGCGGATAATTCCAAATTAGGAAGATTTTTCTTTTGCTTCTTAAGTTTTTTTGTTGTTTTCTTTATCGCTTTCTTGGCAGAATTTTGATGTTGTTCAATAGCAAATTCTTGATCGTTATACTGCGTGCTATCATTGTTGTATTGCTGTGTCACTACCACTGGAGGCAATTTGCTTCTAGCCTCCACGTACATTCGTTCAACTTCGCGCGCTAATTTCCGATATTCAGTTTTTACAGACCGCGGAGCGACTTTCCAAGAATCCGATGCCATTTTCGATACTTTGGTCATTTTCGCTTTCTTATTTTGACTGCTCGCTGTTCTCATAGCAGCCAGTGCTTTCAACTCTTTGACAATTACTTTACGAAAAATGAAGAATTCATTTGGCATTCTTGGATTATTTCGAGTTTTTTGTAGTAAATTATCCACCATCTCTTTGAGATCTACTTGTGGTGGTGATGGCAATCGGAATGGAAGTATTTCTTGCATTTGTCGTTCTTTCTCTTTTTCTAACTCATCAAAGTTGTTGTGATCTTCGTCAATTTGGAACTGATCGGACGGCAAAGCTTCATTTTCGGTTTCCGTGTCTTGGTCATCGAATCCAAAGTTTTGTTGTTGAAATTGCAGTTGTTGTTGTTCGATAGGAATCATCAGAAGTTTTTCAATATCATCAGGAAAAAGATTGAATAGTTGAGACATGATTATATGCGTGTGAGTGAGTGTTTTATGTGTTCTCGGGAAAGAAAGAATACTAATCTGTTATTTTTTGTTAATCGACAATTATCTCAAATATTTATTGAGTTTTTGGTGATTATGAATGAATCGAGTGAATTCGATATCTTTCAACGCATCATTTTATAATAAAAATTCACGCCCCATACGCAGTCAACAATAAAATTAACACGAATTCTATCGTGGATCGCAGCAAATTCCCAAGTTGGTTATTGGTGTCGTATTCTATTGTTGTTACCCATTAGAGTATGCTTGTGTGATGTGGCAAATTAATTAAGGATACACAAACATCGATTTATAGAAGTTGGTCTTCTGCATAGTGTGGCTAATGAAGCAACTTTAATTCGAAAGAACATGTGAGAAGGAAAATTCTTTGTTGTTGCCACACTGGAACATAGAAATCTCGTACAAACAAATATGATTGGTTACTAGCCACGGAAACACAAAATATGATTGGCTACTAGCCACGAAACCTAAAATAAATTTTTGGTCGATGACGTTTATTATACACTTGAATGGAATCCGAACAAATATTTTCAAAACGCATGCCCACCATCCTCCGGGCAATGCAACAATAAAAATTTTTGATTGCCTAAAACGTAAATATTGTTCTTCTTGGAAGTAAATTACCGCATAAAACCACCCCTTCATAGTAGACCCACCATCTTTTTTTACTAATTAAATGTTAAACAAACCCCCCGGGTGGTTTAATTATACATAAGTGATTAAATGCACACAGTAATTAATAATTTATTACATAAATAATTAGGCAAATTAAAGTAACAAATATTAAATAACCGAGCATCCTTCGATCTCATCATCGCCACTCGTCAACCGTTTCGACTGACGAAAATTACTGCGCAGAAAACACATGTATGCTGCTGCGCCTTCCGGAGTTTGTATAACGAATGTGCAAACTTGGTATGAATATAAACAATTACGGTATTGGTTACGCATAAGACTGAAAATAGGAATTTGGCAATAGAAGTTGTGCCACTTTACATATATACATTTACAAGCGATTCTTATTCGCTCGATTTGACTCGAACAATGGATGGATGAACTTTATATCATTTGGAAGATATTCAGTCCGAGAAATCGATTACATTCTTTTTAAAGAAAAACCCCCACAAGCAAACATTGGATTATTTTAGTAATTCTCGAATGCATTAAGAAATAGCATGTACATTCATAGATGTCTTTTTTAGAGCGTTGAATGAAAAATTTCCGGATTTGATGAAAATGATTGGTCCTTTTACAATGAAAATCTGTTGATATTGTGATTTCTTAAATGACGTGACGAAGGAAGTTCTTTTAAAGTTTTAGCGTTAGCCCATGACGATGAAAATCACTAACACTAATACAAATCGATTTCTTTATCGATTTTCTTTATCGATTTTCTTTAGATCTTTATTCAAAAATCCAGCCAGGTAAAGTCCGTGTACGTGTACGTATGCACGGTTGAATTCTTAGAATAACAAATTAGCAATTTAATTGGTAGTGTCAAGAGATTGGATTGATTAAAAGAAATGAATATTTATTTATATTTGACTATTTGATTAACACAATACTAGATTTAGACAAAGAAGAATAAACTACTGCTGCCTGGCAGAAGCCTTTTTGATTTTGCCTGACGTGAACTCTCGATAGTAAGTTCAAACTAACTACTCTCGATATAGTGAATAACCTGGACGCATACACTATAATGAGAGTGAGCTGTAGACACTCTGAGATCCATTCGAATTTTAACAGGTACAAGTGAAACTCGATATGGGAGACTCTTGATTTCAAAGCCCCAATTCACTTAACTATCTTTCGCCGTATGAAGGCTAATAAAAATCTCTTGATATAAGAGACAATATGGTGGGAGCAAATTGTTTTCTTGGTACAAGTAAAAATACAGACGAAGCATGATGTAAAGAATTGTTATTAGAATTGTAACTCGGCTATTATTAGGACAAAGTGAATCACAATTCAGCACACGAACTTAATACATTCAATACATTCATTTATTCTCTCGCTGACTCAAGAGGGAAAAATAACTTTGTATTATAATCAAAATACTAATTTTGTGTATCAGCATAAAAACAAGGATACTGTACATAATTCCACTTTATTTAGATGAGCATTGTATTATAATTTTCAGACATGTAGTTAAATAGACATATGATATCAATGTACGTATATATAAAATAACTGTTCTCAAAAATGAAATAAAGATAGTCAAATTGATTCCATCGAACAAAAAGCAAAAATGAATTCCCAATTTCAAGATCCTTCTCAACAACAATCATCGTCACCACCACCGCCACCGCCACCATCACAGTTTTCTTCATCACAAGATTCAAGCCAAAATCCGATGATAATCAGGTGCCACTGTGGAATCGAAGCGCAATTAAAAAGATCCTCGACAAAACAAAATTACGGTCGATATTTTTACTCGTGTTCGAAATATAATACCGAAGAAAGTGGGACAGAGTGCAATTTTTTTTGCTGGCAAGAAGAAGCACAAAAGAAAAGTCAGAGTGGTACGGCGAGTGCGTTAAAGATGAAACAAAGAGAGACGGGAACTATTGGGACTAGTTCTCCGGCTTCAACGAGTAGATTGTCATCACAAATTGAGATAACTGACTATGATAATAACCCGGATGCTGAGATAAAAGGTCAAAGACCGGAATCTGAAAAAACATTAACAAACATCGGTAAGAGTAACAACAGCAACGACAATAATAGCAATAAAAACAACAATAAAAAATCATACATAGTAGAAGTAACTTCAATCACAACAAAAAATACTCCTGATGTTACTGCTTCTTCTCCACAAAAGACCAAAAGGCTCATAATATTATCCGATTCTGACAACGAATTATCAACGGAAAAAACATCATCACAATTATCGAGTAGTGGTTTTCTCGATAATGTAATCACATATGTAAATGAACAGAATAAAGCTTTATCACGTGAGAAATTATTGAAAAACGAAGCGAGACTACAACTTCAAAAATCACAATATGAGAATGGACAATTGAAGCGAGAGAATCAAGAATTAAGACAGCGGTTGAGAAGTATTAAGAGAAAGCAAGAACTCGAAGACGAAGATGAAGATGAAAGTGAAGAGGAACGAGATTTAGATAATAACGAGAAACAGAGACGGCGTGCAAAGAAAGGAAGACTAAATGATTAGTGAAAAATAAATTATTTATGCTCATATGTTTGGAATAATCTAATAATGATAATGAACCCAAAGAAAATTCTTAAAATTATTATTATTATTATGTTTAATGACCTTACTATTTCTGTAGAATCCTGGTTCCTTATAACGCGATTTTACTTTAAGATTGTTATATCAAGAGGCCATTATATGTAACTTATAGAAATAGCATCTATTCAATATTTTATGTTTCATAATATATCCACGTATTCTAAGACTCAGAATGCCTCACGAATAATTATTTAACGAATAATCCAAATAAGATTGGCTTATCCGAATATCATGTGATCTATTTCGTTTTCTAATGGACCAAGGTCCAGTGATGATTCCGAACCAATAGAACATTCTCAATAGAACACTGTTCCAGTCCATTGGCTCACCAACACTGGTCAAGATTAGAAAACGCCAATTTTGAGAACGTTTAGCATACAATGTATTCGATTATTCAAATATTCGACAAATAAATAGAATGCTGACTCTTTAAATAGGTTCTTTCTGTTCCGAATAATTTCAATATTATCAAATAGAAAATTGGTAAGCTTTACCTATATATGTATAATGTTTCAAGTTTTTTAAAAGTAGTATATAATAAAGATGGGTGCCAAACCCATGTGATGTGAATTGGCACACGGTTTAGGTTATACATGTAGTTTAAGGTTATACAGTTTTTGCAACTCTAAGCCGAAACCAATGACAATTAAGCGTCACCGGTTTAGGCGTCCAACTATACTCAGTATATAATCAGTTGCAGCATGTTCCCTCCGAATGCATAAATATCATTTCTCCAAGCAGCTGGACCGAAATATAAGTTCCCTGAAAATCTCCTGTGTAGTTAGCAAAGTAATTCCGGAAATTTCTCGAATTTGAGGCATAAAGATATTGCGGAATAGGCTTAAGAGGCAAATCCAAATAAAAAAGGTCACGAGAAATATTTTATTCGAGTCTTTTCCGCCAAATTAATAGATTTTGTTATCTATTAAGTGAGCATTGTGGCCAAAACGAGGAAATGGGGTTAAAGGTTGGGAAATCTTCACTGCATTGAATAAGAACAGCAAAAGAAATACGAGACGAATTTATTTCATTAAATATATACATATATAGGTATCCTTTAATATATTTATATCTTTGGGCAAAAAATTCTGTGTTTTATAGTTTTTGTCCGAACAAATACCGTAATACTTTCCGATTGTATGATATACATGTACGTGTTTATTTTCATTCAAATAAAATCTGACACACGGATCCAATCATTAAATTTATTAACACTTAGTTACTATCTTTAATAAAATTATAAAGCATTGACGATAAATTGTATATTACAATAATAATTGGCTTGTAAATATTATGTTACGAGTACTTATTCTAATTGGCGAATTAGTATTGATACATGGAATAGGAGACAATTAGACTGATCATAATTATTAGACTGAAATGGGCAAGTCTAAAATCTGTGCCAATTTGCAATTATAATTGATTAATTGTTTCTTTGGGCGATCAATCCAAAAAGAATACATGTAATTGAAAGTAACAGTTTATTGACAAATAAAAGAAACAAGTAATAATAAAAGTGTGTGAGCGAAAATTTCTTGATAATATATTTTGTTTTTATAGCTAAAAACTTATAAAACAAAGTGTTTTAAACAAAATAACAAAAAATAGTTAAACAAAATAATAATAACAAAAAATAATTAAACAAAATAATAATAACAATCAAGATTTTCTTGTTATTTTTTACTTTAAAAAAAATAAGTCCAAGTTTTATATTAAGTAACTTATAAGCAAAAACTTATTTCTTTAGTTCAAAGTTTTAATTCTAAAAAAGTTGAAATATATTATAGTTAAAATTATTTTATTTATATATTTTCAAATTCTAAAAATAAATAAATAATAAAATAAAATAAATAATAGAAAAAACAAAAGTAATAAATAAAATAATAATAAATAAAAATTAAAAATATAAAAGTAATTTAATTAAATAAATTCTATTATAATATATTATAAATAATTATTATCAATTTTAATTTTGATTAATATTATTTTATTTGAATAGAGAAATTTAAACTTTACAAAATAAGATTAAAAATTTTTGAGTTTATTTATTTTGTAAATATTAATGAATATTAAATAATTATTTCTAATATATTACTAATATTTATTACAAAAATTATTTAATTAAATAATTTGTTATTATTTTTATAACTTTTAAATATATAATATATCTTTTATATAATTTAAAAATAAATAATATATAGTAATAATATAATACAAAAAAATTATTAATAAAAATACAAAAAATACAGATTTTTCTTTATATAAATATTTTTAATTTTATTAATAAATATTTTTTATTTTTATATAAAAATAAAGATAATATTATATATTTTTTTCAAATTTTTAGATTTAATTTAATAATATTATTTTAATTCTATATAAAGTTAATAATTTTTTATATACTTTTTATTATAAAAATTTTAGACTTTATATACAATTAAATAACTTTATCAGATTAAATATAAATATTAAAAGAAAATATATATTAAAATATATAATATTATCTTTATTTTAATATAAAAATAAAAAAATATTTATATAAAAAAATCTATATTTTTTATATTTTTATTAAATTTTATTAATAATTTTTTTGTATTGCATTATTTTTAATTATTATTATACACACCCCTACAATAAATTACCGGAAATCCAAAAAAAAGCATAGTAAAACATAGTAAAATTGAAATTATCTCTTTATAATGAAAATTTTATTATTATTAGTAAATATTTTTTGTTTTTATATCAAAAGAAAGCTAAGAACCTGTATTTTAACATATATTTTTTATAGATTTTTTAAATTTAATTTCAGAAATATTTCGGATTGTAAAGTTAGTTACACAAACTTTTTATAATTAAAATTTAATAAAAAGTTTGTATAACCAACTTTACAATCCGAAATATTTCTGAAATTAAATTTAAAAAATCTATAAAAAATATATGTTAAAATACAGGTTCTTAGCTTTCTTTTGATATAAAAACAAAAAATATTTACTAATAATAATAAAATTTTCATTATAAAGAGATAATTTCAATTTTACTATGTTTTACTATGCTTTTTTTTGGATTTCCGGTAATTTATTGTAGGGGTGTGTATCATTTTTAATTTTTAATTTAAATATTGAAATCAATATTTTTAAATTTTAAGATTTGTATTATCACGTGACAAACCTGGATCGGTAATCCGGGTATGGTCGGATGTGATTTACATCACGTGACAGTCACCTTGATTTACCATGGCTAGGGTTTTACGGATCTATTGTGATACGTCATCAAAAATTTTTTGTAGAGATTGGTAAAATTCAACATTTATCACTATCTTCCTCGTCTTTGAGAACAATACTCCTTTTTAAAAGATGGTAAGTGTATCTTTAACTGGAAGGATTATTTATATAGGTTTTTTTTGAGATTGATGGTTTTTTAAAACAATGGATATGAGTTAGTGATAGTCGCATAAGTTTATAACCAGTTCTTTGAGACTATTATTAATGATAATTTCTCGTTTTAAATTAATACCTTGAAAACGCATTTATTATTATTCTCGCATTTCTAGTCTCTGGTGGTACCCGATAAGAATCAATTTCAACATATTCTTCGTCTGCTGAACACCAATGTTGAGTAAGTTCTATCTAACATAAATCAATAATATTTGGAAATAGAAAATTCAACAAATTTGTTTGTAGGGGTAAAACCAAGGTACAATTTGCCTTAACTGCCATCAAAGGTGTCGGTAGACGTTACTCTAACCTCGTGTGCAAAAAAGCAGATGTTGATTTGTCTAAACGGTTCGAATTTTTTAATATATATATTGATGTATATTTTTGATATTCATCAAATATATTGAACGCTTCTCATTATTCAGAGCTGGTGAATTGACTAACGAGGAATTAGAACGTATAGTCACGATTATACAAAATCCTGTACAATATAAAATTCCAAATTGGTTCTTGAATCGACAAAAAGATATTTTTGATGGTAAATTCTCGCAAATTCTTGCAAATGGTCTTGAAAGCAAACTCCGTGAAGATTTGGAGCGTCTAAAAAAGATTCGTGCACATCGTGGTCTACGTCATTATTGGGGTCTACGTGTGCGCGGTCAACATACAAAGACTACTGGTCGACGTGGTCGAACTGTCGGTGTGTCGAAAAAGAAGGGTGAGTATTTTTTTTATTTTGTGGCGTATTTTCTGTTTAGTGCGTTGCTTATTGTTCATAAGATCGAGAGTAGTATGATGATTTCAACACAAAAAAATCCTTTATCTACATTGTCTGAAAACACCTGTAGAGAATTTGAATCTGATCTTTCCTTATAGAATTTATTTATTCATTTCTTTATTGCATGTTATAAATTAACGTTGTGTTTCCTTTTCTAATTTACAGGTTAAAATCAGTATCGACGAAAACGCGTTTATGTTTTTTGATTAACTTACACAAATAAACAATAATTATGTGAAATATTTTTATTATTGATCTTCTATAATGTTCCCTGTGATATTATAAAGTTCTCTTGCGGTTATGCCCTGCAAATTAAACCCTTTCATCTTTTCCATTTCACCAGTCTCCAGTTTCTCCAATTGCGCTGTTTTCCCTTTGATCGAATTTCTGACGACCTCAATTTCGTTGTCTAGATTTTTTTGATCTGATTTTGCATTTATCGTATTCACACATAATAAACGATGTAATTTATATGTACATTGATAGACACGACACGTATACGAAACATATACACGGGGATAAAACGCGAGTAATTTGAACGCGCGTACCTTTCTCAATCAAGGTCTTTACATTAGGTGCTTCCATCTTAATAAAAAAATCACCAAGATTCACCCATAGTTTTTTCTCATTCTTCAATTCTTTTTTGAATTTGTTTAGAGCTTCACGATTTGTGTTTCGTTTCCTATCGTAATCTACTACCTGTGAATAATTTCTAAATCAAAATGAGAAAAAAACTTAAGTTTCACCGAAAAAAAGCAACAGGCAATCTACTAACAAGTTGTTGATTGGTAAGAATGTCCTCAACAATGCGTTCACGTTCTTCCAAGACTGTAGTATTTGGAAAGCAAATATTAATTTTATAGATTATAGATGATTTCAATAAAAATTATAAAATTACTTGGTAACAAATCCATTGCGACAACGTTCAATTTTGCAATTTTTTGAGTGAAATATCTAATTGGACTACGTGATCGAATTACGCAGTTACTAAACAAATTTACTAAAATATGGTGAGCTTTGCGCGCTTAGTTTCTTTTAAAACCTGATATATTAATTTGGCTTTTAACGTTCATTCTCTTACTCTTTCAGGCTCGTAATGAAGAGAAAGCTCAGTAAGTTTGCAAGCTTTTCTAGATTTTAAAAGCAAGCTCAATTAAATTTTTACCAAAAAATGTTTTGGTCGCTTTATCAAGGTCCATGTTATATCGTTTTCGTGAGGCGCAAGCCGCGGAACTTGGCCTCTTAAAACCTAAAGAACGTCGGCCTTACTTAGCATCCGACTGTACTAACGTAAGAGAGGCAGAAAAATGGCGACAACAAATCCTTAGAGAGGTATCACGCAAAGTGTCAAAAATACAAGATGGTAAAGTTATCAAATGGTTTCTTTTTAGGTCTTACATAAGAAACATAAGATTGAATTAGCTTTTGCTTCACTTTAGCTGGTCTTTCCGATTACCAAATAAGGGACCTCAATGACGAGATCAATAAATTAATGCGAGAGAAGGGACATTGGGAAGATCAAATTAAAAAGCTCGGCGGCCCCGATTATAGAGTTTGAATTTTTCTTTTTTGGATCAACTCAATTTAATGATATTTTCATATGAATAATATTCTAATTTATATTATTTCAAATCGAGTAGCGAATAGGACCAAAGATGATGGATCATGAAGGGAAAGAAGTGCCGGGCAATCGAGGATACAAGTATGAAATGTTAAATAATACTTTATATAAAATTGTGAACCAATTTTTGACTTTGAAAATATGCATGCACAGATATTTTGGAAGGGCAAAAGATTTACCAGGTGTAAGAGACTTATTTGAGCAAGAAGGTATGTATATTACCACTTAAACTAATAATTTTATTATTCTTTGATCTATTATTTTCCAGAGAAATTATGTTTATCTGATTGATCTTTGTGTTATGTAGTTCCCGAACCACTTAAGCGTACTAGATTTGACTTGTACAAAAATGTCGACGCGGATTATTATGGATATCGGGATGAAGAAGATGGCACACTAATAGATTATGAACAAGACCAAGAGAATTTAGGTAGATATAACAATTGTTTTAAAAATTATTACACTTTTTTTTTCACTATATTTTATTCTTGTCAAGCCATCGAAAAAGCATCACAATTACCAGACAAGATAGAATTGAAGGATAAAACAGTTCCAAAAGGAAAAGGAAAAGAACAAAGAATTCCAATGGATGTTGACAAATCAGACGAAAAATACGTGTCACATGTTGCAGTACCTAGTCAAAAAGAAGTAGAAGAATATTTGGTTCGAAGACGGAAACGCCAGATTCTCGATCGATATGTTTCCGAGGATGTGGAGGAAATTACAAAAGAAACAAAATAATTGACTGGGAGTTCTTAATTTATACGTCATTGATAACTTATTTCGAGATGTTAAAGGTAAGAAAAATTCACCAGGTGAGTAATAAATTACTTTATTAATATGTACCAACACGTATAGATGTATTCGTATATAGATAGAAGTTTTGATGTTGTGATTCCATTGTCATTATTAAAAAATTAATACCATCTATAATGCATAGAAATAAAAATTAATCCTTAAAACTTGCTTTCTTTTCAGCTCCGATCCAATGCTAAGGAGACATGTAAATGATTGTTTCATAAATTATTATTTCTTAAGCATCAAAAAAAGCAAAATAAATCGAGATTTAAAAAATGCATGGTTTTATTTAGGGTGCATTCATTATTCGATTATTTAGCTAATCCAATCAGGAATAAATAAAGTTAATAATCAACATAATCATTTATATATACTAAGTCAGCTAATAACTTATTTCAGAACATTACTAGAACCTTTAAATTTTCTTTTCTTTCCTTTGTGCGTATTATCATCAGAGCTGCTTCTATTATGCAGAGTTTTGTTTGTATTTATGTTTGCAATTTTTTCGGTTTTTTTTGTAGCAGTTTTCAAGATACTTTTATTTTTGGCGTTATTGTTACTACGTACACTGCGTTTTGGAGGTTCGTAACTCTCATCTTCGTCAAATGAACCAAATTCATCAGGATGAGTGGGAAGATAGTACACTTCCTCGTCCTCTTCTGGATCTGATTGCAGAAATTTTGGCTTTTCTATTGTAGTGATATCAATTATCTCATCATCTTCATCTTCACGCTCTCTTACTAAAGAATCAATAGACTCCACAATATCAAATTCGTCTTCCCGTTCTTCATACTCTACGTTTTCATCTAATTCTTTGAAATGAGGTGCAAATGCACTCCAATTTTCCTGGTGTTCTGTTGCCCAGATATAAATACTTCCATATGCTGCTGCTGATGCAATAATGGGATGCACCGGATGCCATGCTAAATCATTAAGTTGCTCTTTTGGCCCTTCAAGCATCTTTACTAGATTTCCACGTTCCTTGTCCCATATATAAATGTTATGACCCATTTTATGAGCGGAGCCTAATATAAATTGTTTTTGTGACAATTCTCAAAAAACAATACCAAATTATGCAATATTGCATCCCTTACAAATCTCACCTCCAATAACATATTCGCCATCTCGATTAAAGCAACATTGATTCCATTGAACTTTATTAATTACGTCGGTGAAGGTTTGACGTAATATGAACACGTGTTCGTCATCATCTAGGCTGTATACACGAATTGATCTGTCGCTAGCATTGATTATAAAATCTCTAAAATAATTCCATCATATAAGTCAAGCTAATAAAATTCATGTAGAGAAGTTAACGGTGATGCCAATAACTACCTGCCATCACGGCTTAATACTAAATTTTTTATCGCATAACTCCCACTAATTCTCTCCATATATATTAACTAAATAAGCGAAGGGTTAGATAAGTGTCTTACGAATACAAAAAATCAAGAGAAAACAAAGATAGCTACTTCTCGGGTATTAGCATCAATGATATGAATAGCACCTTTACTACTACCCGTAAATATACGTTCCCCTTGGATATCAAATCGACATACAAGAGTTGAGCTAGAATACAAATAGCGATTAGCTTATTGAAGAATAAATCAACTTTGATAACGGAGAAAAGAAATATAAAAGTTTTTCAACATTGGCTTTGAATCTTTTTCATTTCCATTATTGTAAAGATCGCTGGAAGATTCGGAATCTGTTGGTAACTCTCGGATTTGAGTGTCTTTGCCTGAAATATCCACCAGGACAGGGGCCTCTACTTTTAACGCTGCTACAAAGACATCACTTTAGATATGATAAAGAGTTCGTAAGCGAATAATCATATAGAAAATTTTAAAAGATGGAGAATACCAACTTTTTCTTAGGGTGCATTTGCGCCATAGCAACTCCTGTATCAAATGGTATTGTTCGGGCAACAGTTCCAGATATCAAGTCCCAGTATATACACTTGAAATCTTCACCTGACGTTAAAAGATACCGTCCATTACGCGACCAACTACAATAGAAGAACAAGTTTAAGCTAAAATCATGCAGCCCTCGCATCATTATAAATATAAAATTTACCTTATGCTAGATACTTTACTGACATGTCCTTTGAGAATTCTTGCAACTCCTTTAGTGTCAAAGTCCCAGACAAAGACTTGACCGTCTTGACAGCCAGCTGCTAATAAAGTACCTCGTCTATTAAAGCTAATGCATGTCGCATTTGTGTTTTGAGCGTATAAGTCGGTAGTAGTATGTTCTATATTTTCAGGATAATCTTGTTCAAAGGGATCTAAAGGCAAGCCATGATGTCGTATATTTAGTGTTGAGTTTTATTTTTCAAAGACACTTGAAATAGAAACATACTCAAAAGTTCAAGATTCATATTCCCATTGATAAATTTAAATTGTAGAATATTTATAAATATTTATAAATATATGTCGATCTCAGCATAAACTGGATCTTAATCACAAACGCGTTTTACCTTGATAATGGTATGCTGGTGACTATCGATATTCATTTACTTTATACTTTCGTTTTAACCTTTATTGCTTTGAATAGAGAACAAAAAAAGGACAAGACCGGGTTTTGCAGGTAACTGAACGCGTCTATCCATTACTCGCAAATGCAAGTTTTTAATTTTAGGATTATTTTTCTCAGGAATCAGCACAAGCTGGCTCTTTGCGTCGAAGCACCATAGTAACGTCCGAAATTAAAAAAGGAAAACGCAGGCGAGAAGTAGAGGAAGATGAAGAGTCTGAATTGTCGTATGATGAGGATATTCCAACACAAGTTATTACAACAACGTCTGCCAAAAAAGCATTACAAAAATTATCAGATGATGTAAAGTATATCTCGACTTTTGGAATTAATAATCATTTTGTTCTCTTCAAAATTTATATTATTAATTATAATTTCAGGAAATAAATCGCAAAGTAAAAGGTTTGGTCAGACTCGCCCTATTCTCTGAGCGCAAGAAAACACCGATAAGGCGTGAAGACATGGTGAAAAAAGGTGATAGACAATAGAAGCAATAATATTTTAGGATATTCCTTGCTTTACTAATCTCGGCAAATTCGATATAAAGTTCTTCAGGAACATTCTAGAGCTTTTCAAGAGATTTTCGAACAGGCACAAGATGAACTACGTGATGTCTTTGGAATGGAAATGGTTGAAATGCCTACTAAAGAAAAAAATCATACAGGGACAGGAGCAGCACGAAGAGGTGTGTGTTTTTTAGTTGGTGATTTTATTTGTTTGATTTTTTTTGCTAAAATTAATTCACAATTATTTATTTTAGCTAATAATAAGGGAGCATCTACGATCTGTAAATCATACGCACTCATTAGTATTCTACCGCAGCAAATAAAAAATACCGATCTTATCCAATGGCATGAAGAAGAAGCGACGATGGGTTTACTTACAGTTATTCTCAGTCTTATCTTTGTAAATGGGCAGACATTGTCAGACGGTATTAAAGTTTTTACGTTATACTCCATAATCATGTAATTCTTACCAATATATACAAGATTAATATTCCATCCGCAGATCAACTTAGAAGCTATACCAATCGCCTTCATATCCGAGGTGATCACGAGACTTTCGGAGAACTAGATAAAACGTTAATGACCTTTGTAAAGCAAGGTTACTTGGATAAGCAGAAATCTGGTCTAGTCGATCAAGTTTCAGAAAAAGAACACTTCGAGTACCGTTGGGGACCCAGGGCAAAAGTCGAATTTCCAGAAAATAGCATAGTTCAATTCATTAAAACGGTTGGTTTGATTGACGAATCTTTTTTCTTTGTCGAAATACTTTCTAGATTTCAACTAAGCATTTATTTTCCATAGATATATGGTCGAGAAGCCGGCCCAGATTTCGCAAAACAAATTCAAAGAGCATCTGGTGGGGGTATTGATTAAAAGAAATTATTTTTATTCTACACTGTAATAACAATATTAAGAATATATAATAAGAATAAAAGCATTGAATATTGAAAAAATTTTCTAAAGTGATGCCGTCATTTATCTACAATTCTAAGGTTTTTCTGGATACAAATTGATGAGTGTTCTTTTTAAAAGTTAAGCATGATGATGTTACACTCAAAACATCTATGGTACATATATTTTACACCATCCTTCAACTGTGCGCCTACAACACGGACAAGTCTTAAACCTGTAACGTGCAAGAAATTATTAATTTAATTCAAGTCAATAAAGAACGAGTACATCAGACAAATGCCTACCGTTTTTGAGCCATGACTTCTCTACAGTCATTACACAAGGCGAAGCAGCTATTCACAATAGACAAAAGAAATTAAATTGAATCGGTCATTAATTTTAATTAGATACTAAAATTTACCTGCAAGGTTTTAATAAACATTGCCGTGGCTCAGCATGACATATAACACATAATCGATCTGTAATTGGTTGTTTTACTTCTGATAATTCACGTCTCTGTTGTATAAGGACTAGAAGTGCCGAATTTTCATCTGCAGATGTTGATATTAAGGTTCTTTCGGTTAATTGTCGGTATTGATTACGAGTGAGAATTGGCGCGTGCATGAGATGAGTTAGGAAAAGTTGCAGAATAGACGATGATGAAGATGATGACGAAGATGAATGCCCTTGTCCATGTTCTTGTTCCCTAATATCATTTCCTAAGGAGATCAATTCATTATATGCTTCTTGTGATTCTTCGGCTTCATCGTCTGATTCACCATCTGATTCTTGTTCAATTATATTTTCTTCTTTGAATTCATCGTCATCTTCTTCCTCAAAATCATCATCCTTTAAAAACCTTTCATATAATTCTGCATCAGGATCGTACTCTTCAACACCTTCTGATCTTGTCTGAACCCCAACCAGATTTTGATTTGATATATCATTTCGTCGTGCCAAAAATGGAATTGGGAGTCTATTAAGGATCCAAGATCCACAATCTGAAGCGACTTGAATAAGGTTATACGCAAAATTGGTCATAACTGTTATCCGAAGAGGATTATTGTCTGGTTCATGAGTGGTAGTCAAACCATTACTATCAATTTGCTCATTATCAAACCCACTTGTTGGTCTCCTCCTGATGATTTTTCTTCGCCTGCGAGAAGCTTCGAAAACAGTTCCCATAGGAACGGCAATTGGATTCAATTCATTACGATATCCATCCGTTCTTGTAGCTTCAACCTAAATTAATAACAGAATAAATATTTGCAAGCAGCCCATCCCTCGTTAAAGTATCAAAAATATCAAAGATATAAAATACTTACACAAGCCATTCCTATCGAGTACAATGCCATTGTGTAATCTTGATTCAACGAAGGTAAGGATCGCGAATCAAGGAAAAATCTTCCCCGAAGGTTTCCACCTGTTGCCACGATTGCAACGCCATGTAAAACAGCGCACATGATGATGACACATATTAGCGCCAATTCCGGGAATCGAGCAACACTTTGTAACAGAGGATAAGACGTTGAAAAACGCAGCGCATATGCAAAATGAATAATGCCGATAATTCCAATAATACTAGTTGGTATTAGTCTATACTGAGTACCACGAGAATGGAGGTAAAGTAATTCAAGTGCAAAAGCATCCAACAATTCTAACAACGCAATTATTATGAGATCAACATTCGGAAGGTTTGGGGACGCATATAAGTGAAATAATAATGCCCATTCATAGAGATTGGTAGCTTGTTCACGACCCGGAAGACTAAGATAGAAGATCAAACATAAAGAATGTGTCAAATTTATTCGGTTAAATTTTCATCATCTATAAAAGAAATTGATTGCCTACTTTCTATTCTCGAGGCTTGAATGAAACGCTTTCATGACATATACCGCAGCTAGCGCTTTTAGACAAAGCCATAAAGCTTGGTGATCTGTATAATCCACGCTGTAGCTAAGGATAAAGTTGGATACATGCTTTTGAAACCACGATACATCGTCAGCAATGCGTGAAATTAATACCAAGCTCGCTTTAACCATCAAGAAAAAACATGGTAGACGTAAGAAAAGCCGAGTCGTAAAGGTTAAGGGTCTTGGATTGCGAGGAGCGACAATAGCGTTAATTCTATTGTTCAATACATTCTAAAAGTCGAAAACAAAGGCAGACCTAAGAAAGATGAAACTAAGCATAGCAAACTAGAAACAGAAAAACCAGTTGAACGTCGTCGCCTTTCGTTTTCTTACTTACCACAAAAATTGCAAGATATAAATAATGCGAGTAAATAAAGTTCCATAGGTTTGGGTGAAACTCTGATATTTCTTGACCTTCAAATTCTTCTTCTGGCATCAATTTATGTATAAATTGACACCAGCTAGCTATTATCTCTCCTATATAAGTTCCACTAAAGAAATTTTCTCGTCCCGAAGGTGTACTCATGTTTAAAAGTTAGAAAAAGAAAATCCGAAATTTAGATTTTTTTGGCGTCGTAAGACCATATGGGATCGATGGCTGATTCTCCAATGATATTAAATTTATGCGTGGAATAGCCTCATTCTCAGAATTAACAATATCATAATAAACAATCCATCTGTTTTTTTATTATATATAAATATATATTTCATAATTTAAGCCTTCATTCATTGGAGAAAAAATCATGCAGAGAAAACCATCTCCAATAATTAGTCAAATAAATGGTTTTCTCTGCATGATTTTTCCCCTAGGGATGTTCTTAATGGTTCTAAATGGTCCCAATAAAAATTGCTAATGTTAGAAATGATTTCTTTTAATTGTTGCAATTAGAAACAGTCCCAGACCTAAAATGGTCCCAAATGATCCAAGAAAGTTGCTAGTTTTAGAAATGATTTTTTCTTTAAATGCTACTAATTAAACTTGTTTGTATTAATTTTTTAGTTGTTATTTATTGGAGATAAGTGATAAACTTTTTCTGGAATTCAAAATTCTTTAAAATATTAGGACCATTAGGGACCTAACTCCAATACGAATTTTTTTGAAATAAATTTTAAAACATATAGTTCTTCATCAAAAGAGTTTAATAATAATAATTATATAAAGATATCTAGGGGATTTTATTTCTTGCCAGCTTTAACGGCAGCTTTGGTAGTCTTTCCTGACTTGTCAACTTTTTCGACACCCTGAATCGAGACAATAAAATAAGATAAATATTAATTAATAAACTTGATCCTAATCACAATAACATCAACATCAAGGATTAAAATTAACCTTAATAACTCCCACAGCGACGGTTTGACGCATATCTCTTACAGCAAAACGACCAAGAGGAGGATAATCCGAGAAGGCTTCAACACACATCGGTTTGGACGGAATCATTTTAACGATAGCGGCGTCCCCTGATTTGACAAATTTAGGACTGTTTTCGAGAGATTTACCAGTACGACGATCGATCTTTTCCACCAATTCAGCAAATTTACATGCGATGTGAGCGGTGTGGCAATCCAATACTGGAGCATAACCAGCGCCAATTTGTCCGGGATGATTTAGAACAATGACCTGGGCTTGGAAGGAAGCAGCTTCCTTGGCAGGATCATTCTTAGAATCAGAGCAGACGAAACCACGACGGATTTCTTTGACAGATACGTTCTTGATATTGAATCCGACATTGTCACCAGGGACACCTTCGACTAACTGTTCATGATGCATTTCTACTGACTTGACTTCAGTTGTTAGACCAACTGGAGCGAAGGTTACAACCATACCAGCCTTGATGATACCAGTTTCAACACGACCAACTGGGACAGTGCCGATACCACCAATTTTGTAAACATCCTGAAGTGGAAGACGAAGTGGTTTATCGGTCGGCCGTGATGGAGGTTCAATAGAGTCAATGGCTTCCAATAACGTCTTGCCTTTAGCGGAACCACCTTTAATTTCTTTGTTCCATCCTTTGAACCATGGCATATTTGGAGACTCTTCCAACATATTATCACCGTGCCATCCTGATATTGGTACGAAAGCAACAGTTTTGGGGTTATAACCGACACGTTTGATGAAACCTGAAACTTCTTTGACGATTTCGTTGAATCGTTCCTCAGACCATTTTGTGGTATCCATCTTGTTGACAGCAACAATAAGTTGCTTGACACCAAGGGTATAGGCCAGAAGGGCATGTTCACGGGTTTGTCCATCTTTAGAAATACCGGCTTCGAATTCACCAGTACCAGCAGCAATAATTAGGATAGCACAATCAGCCTATATTATTATTGTTGTTGTTGTAGAAAAAAGATATAATTATCGTTAGAAATTATTTTCGAATAATTTTGTAACTGATCCAGTTTAAAGAACGAATTTATACCTGAGATGTACCAGTAATCATGTTTTTAATGAAATCACGATGTCCAGGGGCATCAATGACAGTGACATAATATTTTGGGGTTTCGAACTTCCAAAGAGCGATATCGATAGTGATACCACGCTCACGTTCAGCTTTTAGTTTGTCCAATACCCAGGCATATTTAAAAGAACCTTTACCAAGTTCAGCAGCTTCTTTTCTATAATAAAATTAGGAAATACATAGAATCGAATTTAATTTTTGAATTCATCGGTAAAATTACAATGAATGGTATTGTTTAAGAGATTGCTTACTCGAATTTTTCTATCGTACGTTTATCAATACCCTAAGTAGAGTGGTTATAAAAATTAAGTTTAAAAATTGTTCTCTCTCGTAATAGTAATTCACCCAACAAAAAACGGCTTAATTGCACAATGCCACTGAAAGTCTTACCCCGCATTTGTAAATAAGATGTCCAGTGGTAGTTGACTTGCCAGAATCGACGTGACCAATAACAACGACGTTAACGTGAATCTTTTCTTTACCCATTTGCTAAAATTATAACAAAAGTGATATTTATTAATGATTAATCCTTGCCATGGAATGTATTTTTTTTTTTGAAAATTTATAAATTTTCTCTAGAAGTATATTAGGGATAATGCTGCGGGTAAGAATATCGCTAAAAAAGGCAATTGCAAAACGTTTTTTCCTTCCATGGCACAAATGTAAAATATAATGACCAAATTCAAAACGGTCAGACGGATGGATATTTTCCTATAAAGATAGAAAAATACTTACATTATGATACTATAAGCATAAAATACCGTAGAGGAGTCGTTAGAAGGAAAAAGTTGGAAGGGTGAATCAAAAATCCTGACGAGTCCCCATTTAAATATTAATCTTGATTGACGTCCCCTTTTTCAAAAAAAAATATGAATCACAATCCGCGCAATTTGATAGGTGCACGATGGAAAAAAGGGCCCTATCGAGAGATTGATTAGACTAATTGTACTAATTGTTAAAGGGGTATAAAAAAATTTTTATAAGAAACTGCATACAATCATCATCGCATCACTTTGCCACATAATGAAAACTTCATCAGCACATAGATAGATGATAATAATAATACGAATAATACAACCATTTATTTTCTAATTTTCTATGACTAGATATCGTAGCACCTGGCGCAGAGATCAAAAGATTGCGTTAAAATGGAGAAAAAGAAAAAAGATGGTGGGTAATTTTTTTACTACACATGTGAATTCGTTCAACAAGTAATGCCTCAACTATTTAAAGATAGTCAATCAAGGCGCAGTTATTTCCGCAGCAAAGCTTCGCAACAGAATAAATCAATTCATGTCCCGTGAAGGTTAATTGGAAATATTAAACTCTCCATTTCTATTAATTTATTCGGAAGTTTCTTCGATTGAGCATATTTCTTTTTAATTTTCTTCAGATCCTGATGGATACTATAATCATAAAGTGCTTGAGTTGTTAGATGAAGGAGGTGACCAAAAAGATCCTATGATATTGCATAAAATATAATTATGAATTACTATACGTTTCCAACTAAAATCAAACTGCATCAATTTACCATCTCACGATTTTCTTTCGTAAAAGAACCTAAAACCCATTGAGTAATTGTTGTCGAATCATTTGGGGGTCTTCCAATCCCTAAACGGAATCTTATAACATTAAAAATGCCAAATTGTTAATCCGTGATTCACATAGGAAAAAAGTCGACAAAGATAAATGGCCTTTACCTAACAAATTCTGTAGTTTCAAGGACATTTACAATGCTTTCTATTCCTTTATGACCTTGCAAAGCTGCCAAGTGACCACCACCTATAAAGGATGTGAAGTTACAATTTGAACGGAAAAAACTCTGATTGTCTATATTGAATGATACAAACCTTGAATCATTAATAATCCAGGAAGAGCATTCAAATCATCACAAACTACAATCAATTTTTTCATGTCAGTGATTTCATAATATCGAAGTACTTTTTTAATTGACACTCCTGATTCATTCATATTCAACAGAGGTTTCATCAAAATTACTCGAAACGATTTCTGCCATAGATCAATAAAATTACGCTGTCAGATAAAAATTTACTAAATAAAGAATTGTACAATAATAACCGACTGTAACACTAGAAGACCCATTTTCAATTTTGGACGAGAAAATCGTATCTCGTATATCAGCTAGATGTATTGTTAATAAATACTTCGATAATTAAGAGTTGATACATGTATATTTCTCGCACTATAGAGTATATTTTCCTACCTGTCAAATCAAATCTTCTATAAAAAACTGGTTTAACGGCATTATTCTCTCCTTGAGAGGAGAGCATCGCGTTTGCTAAATAATCTATAAATATAAAACCAGCTGAACGAGTAACACGAGTAAATATGACATAAAGGAAACAAAGAAAAGACTCAAGTTTAAAGGATAATAATAAAAACAACCATTATGGCGCGTGGTAGCATATTGAGGTTCAGGGTTTCCCAAGCCTGCTACAACGATATCAACAGGCCGCGACATACAGATGTTCGTCGAATGTCTCTGGTATTTATAGTCACCTGATCTAGCAGATCTTGCGATTTTATTTATTTTTCGCAATTTGTCGATATATTTCAAGAATGTTGCGCACTACTGTTAGGAACTTTTTGCCTTACTTGAAAAACCCACAACATTCAGCAGGTAAATTTCTCTTAATACATGCCAAGTCTCTTTGTTTACGAATATATACTTACAATGCTCCATATCGATGAAACTTACAAGTAAAGCTTACGAAAACAACACAATCTCCACTGGTTCATACTTGTATGCTTTTTCATACATCTAGAGCAATAAAAAAGCAAGATTCTTCTCCCTCCTCGTCAGAAAAGACAGCTTCGGTGAAAATTGAAACTCGTCTGCAAATTTCATTTACCTGCAAAGTATGCAAATATCGAAGTACCAAACAAATGTCACGTCAGGCTTATGATCACGGTGTGGTCATTATTCAATGTTCAGTGTGCAAGAATCACCATTTGGTTGCTGATCATTTAGGTTGGTTCCGTGATGAACATACAACCATCGAAACACTGATGGCAGAGCAGGGTCATAATGTTACCAAATTGTAGGGATACCTGTGAATAAACTGATACAATAAGAAAAACTGGAAACTTTTTTCTCGATCAGCATCATGAATCATCATGATTTTAAACACAATTACAAATACAACTATAATTGATCGTTATATCCAAATCCATGTAATATAGTTGATATCTAATTTTAACATTAAAATGACTCAATTCCTTAAGAAACAGATATTTTCAGCATGGTGAAAAGGTTTCAAAAAGAATTAAAACAAAACAACAATTGAAATCCAGTTTGGCATAAATAAAAATTATTATATTAATATGAGCAACTGGATATGTTCTTGTTTATTATATAGCTGTTATCTTATCTGCAAGCATCTTGTTGCAAAACAAAAATGACATCCATTTTTGGTTTATTTTTACAGAAACAATTTACCAATATAATTATTCTTTGCTTGTTTTTGAAAAAAAGATATTAATAATTAATTCAAAAAACAATTTTTAATTTGAATATAAATAATTATAATAGAGAAATTTATTAATGAAAAAGCTCTAATTCTAAATATTAGTAATAATAAAAATATAACTTGGTGAAAAAAAATGGAAAAAACTAGTTAATTACAAAAAACTAATATATATTATATTAATATTATATGAATAAGAAATAAATAATAATAAATTTGTGAATATTTTTGATAAATTAATCAAGTTATTAATAAAAATAATTAAAAAAAGTATTATAAATTTATAATTAACAAAAAATCCAAAAATTAAATAGACTTGCATTTTAATTATAATTAAAATTCTTTATAATAATATTACAATCAAATCTCTTTATAGTTATTACTCTTAAAAAAGCAAAATTTGATAACTATAGAGAGAATATGACTATAAAAAGATTTTTTTACTATATTTATATGTAAATAAAATGACTATAAAAAGATGTAACTATAAATAGATATTGATATTTTAATTTTTATATTGAAGTTTATAATATAATTATTATATATTAATTTAAAAATATTAATTTAATATAATTATATAATAAACTTTTATATATTATTTAATTATAATTTTATTAAATAATTTAGCAGATAAATTTTTTGCTAAAATTTTATAAATTTATATTTAATATATTTTTATCAAAAATTAAAACATTTTAAAAAAATGTTTTTTAATATTAGCTTTAATTATAATAATTATTTTTATTTTTTTAATAATTATAAAAAAATATATCTATAAATTAAAAATAAATAATTTTAAATTTTAAAAATATTTTATAATAAAATTACAAAATTAATTACAAAATAAATTAAATATTTTGAGCAATTTATAAATAAAAATTACAAAATTTAAATTATATTGATTAGCTTAAGAAGTAAAGAAATAAATATATAAAAATAATTTTAGTAGCAAATTTATTTGTTGAATGATTTAAAAATAATATAAATTTAATAATTTAAGAAATAAATTTATTAAATAATTATATTATATAATTTTAGAAAATTATATATATTTGCTTAGAAATTTAAAACTTTTCATCTTGAATATATTAATATAGTATAACAAACTAATTTTAATTAAAATATTATTATTTTGAAAATATTTATATCTAATTTTCTAAAACTAATTCAATTTAGTAAATAATATTAGAAAAATTTTGAAATATATATAAGTTATTATAGAAATAAATTAAAAAATATGAAAATAGTAATTAATTATTTATAATAAAGTCTCTTATTATTTATTTCAAAAAATTAAACAAAATTTTTTATGACTTATATTAATTTTTGAAGCTTTGTATAAAAAAATAAATATGTTAAAATATTTATAGAATTGAATTGATATAAAAAATAATATTTTTTATACAGTATTTATTTTATTTTATTTTATTTAGTTTGATTTTATTAATACTTTTTTAGAACTAATAATATTAAATAATTTATTATCAATTAAGAATATAAAGTTGAAAATTAACTTGAATTTTTTAAAATATTACAAATTATAAAGCTTTATTTATAATATTTATTAATATACTTTATATATAAATTATTGTAATTATATATAATTAAAACTGAAAATTCATTAGTTAATAATTATTTATATTGGATAAGTAAGCACAATAACTATATTTATAAGTTAAAATTTGAATAAATAAAGATTTCTTAATTTTATTTATTTGTATTTGCAATAAAAACTTTGAAAAATTCAATATTTTCAATATTATTAGTAATTATTAATATTACTATTATTAATTTATTTAGTTTATTTTGAATATTATTGCTAATTATTAAATAAATTTTTGTTAAAAACAAAAAATAATTAAATTATATTTATAAAAAAATAAATATTAGTAAAATTAAAAGCTTATTAAAAAAATAATTTATATTTAAAACATTATAACTAATATTTTTAATAATTATTATTTATTTTTAAATAGTTATTAAATTTGTATAAAAATTAAAAATAATTAATTATTATTATAAAATATTATTTAATAAATATTTGTTTTAATTTGGTTTAAATACTAATATTATATATATTATCTTATTAAAATAACTTATAAAAAATAATTATTAAATTTATGTTATGAATTTAGAAAATATATAAAATTATATTCAATCTTTTTATAATTAGATTATTATAATTAATATCAAGATTTTAATACTATTCTTAGCAAAATTTTAAAAGTTTAATTCTATTTATATTTTTATAGTAATATTAAAAAATAATAATATACATAAAATTATATATATAATAAATATATATATAATAATTTATTATATAATAAATTTTGTAATAATATTGAAAATAATAGATAAATTATATAATATATTTAATAATTGATTAAAATTTATATAATAATATTATTATTATTAAAACAAAATAAACAAATATTTTTTGGTTTAATAAAATTCTGGCTGAGATTCTTTTTAATAAAAAAAATATTAAATACTTATTAATAATATTATTAATATGAAATTAAATTAAAAATTAATCATAATCTGAAAAAATAATAATTAATTTCTAATAATTAATAATTTATATAACTAAATTTATACTGAATTTTTTGAATGTGAGTATTGTACATTTTTTTTATTAATAAATATTTAGTTTTTTTATTTTATTAATATTATTATAAATTTTAACTGGTTTTCAATTTGATCTTATATAAAAATACTTGCTAAAATTCAGAAGTTTTGACAATTTATCAAGCTGAAATTATTAAATATTATTTGACAAATAAAATTTAATTGCTAAAATATTGAAATTCAAAGCCATATCAAAATTCAAAATCATATCAAAATTCAAAGTCATATCAAAATTCAAGATTATATTAAAATTCAAAATTATACTAAAATACAAAATTATATTAAATATAAAAATAAAAAAATATATATTATTATATAGTAAATTTAAAAACTTTATTATAAATTAAAATTAATATTTAATAATTATTAAATTTAAATAAAAAATTTTACAAAAATATAAATAATATAAATTAAATTTATTTTTATTAATTAAATTTTAATTGCAAAAATTCACCAATTTTTTTCTTTTCTAATTTCTTTTCTTTATCTTCATTTTTATTTTTATCTTTATTCTTATTCTCATATTTTTTTATTAAAATTTTTAAAGTAATTATAGTATAAGAGTTATTATCAGTCTGATTTTGTTAATATTTAACATGAACTGGATTTTCAGTCCCTTCTCTTTATTTTGTAATAGTTATAACTGTTTTTGTCACAAATTTTGAAATTAATCAGCTTGATATTTATAAGAAGAAAAAGTTATAATATCATATTTATCTTTTTTGATCAATATTATAATTAGACTCTCAGTGAATATTATTATAATATGGATATTCAACCAATATTTAATGATGATAATTTTATAGTTACTCAATCTCATTATAATTGGTACTTCAAGATTGCCATGCAGTGCATTTTCTTCTATCAATTGAATAAGCTCTTACTATTACTAATAGATATTATATTTACTTAATGTGAAATAGTTCTATAGCAATACAGTATTGATATTCTATAGCAACTTGATGATTATTCAATAATGCATAATAAATATAAGTATTAATATAAGATTATTATTATTTATTATTTAAAATCAATTAATATACAAATTTTATTAACAATAAACACAATTTATTGACTAGCTAGATTTTTATAATAATTAATTAATATCTTTTCAAGATCTCAATATTATTTTATTTATAATAAATATCTTTCACTAATAAATGTTACATTAATAATAAATTATATAAAAATTATAAAAATAATAAAATATAAAATTCACCTAATTGATTTATATATAAAAATTATAAAGAATACAGAATTTATAATATTTTTAAAATTTATAAAGATTATAGAAATTATAAAAATTTCTAATCATAATATTGTTACCGTTTTAATATGACTTTGGGTTCTGTCACGAGAGTACACGTGATAGAGTCAGGTGGGAGAGTTGACGTA
>CAJVPL010000311.1:0-30667 GCA_910591945.1 Ambispora gerdemannii
AGGCAGCAATAGTGAAAAGTATAGTAATAAAGAAGCTTTGTTAATAAAAACTATCTTGAACTCATCATAATTATAACGTATAACTTTCTTAATAATAAACTTAACTTGATCCACTATCTCCTTTTATAACTGTAAAAAGAGATCTGTTAAAGACCTTCTGCTATATAAATACTGTTAAAAGAACTGGAATAACATTATTTAAAAGAATATTTTTATTAAGAAAAAATTTTATTTTTCATTTATAATATATCAAATTAAGATAAGATAAAAATAAAATAAAAGATAAAATAAAAGATAAAATAACTAAAAAAATAAAATAAAAAATAAATAAAAAATAAAATAACTAAAAAATAAAATAAAAAATAAATAATAGGTAAAATAATAATAAAAGTAAAAGAATAATATTTGTTAAGTTATTTTTAAAAGTTATATGTAATTATTATTATTATTATAATAATAACTTTACTTTTATAATTTGTTCAGAGTTCTAATCTAAATTCAATTAAGTATTTGTGAAATATTTTGGAAAGTTAAATTTGTATATAAAATAAAAAATAAATAAAAAATAAAATAACTAAAAAATAAAATAAAAAATAAATAATAGGTAAAATTATAATAAAAGTAAAAGAATAATATTTGTTAAGTTATTTTTAAAAGTTATATGTAATTATTATTATTATTGTAATAATAATTTTACTTTTATGATTTGTTCAGAGTTCTAATCTAAATTCAATTAAGTATTTGTGAAATATTTTGGAAAGTTAAATTTGTATATATTCAAATCACATTAAAAATTTAAAACAATTAATAAGTAAATGCATTTATAAAGAAATATTAACAATTAAATTAGAAGTTTTAAGAAATTTGATTAAAAGTATATTAAAAAGTATACAAATAAAACTATTATTATAATGGTAACATAAAATTCACAAATTCAAAAATAATTAAAAATATAAAAATTCCAAAAATATTCATATAATGATAAAATCCTCTAGTATTATTTCACTTTTCATTATTTCACTTTTTATTATTTTACTTTTTATTTTTTCTTTTTATTTTTCACTTTTTAGAAATTTCACTTTTTATTTTTTACTTTTATTTTTTACTTTTTCAATTTTTCACTTTATTTTTCACTTTTTCGAAATTTTACTTTTCATTTTTCACTTTTATAATTAGTTATTTCACTTTTATATATTTTTATAATTATTTATTTCACTTTTTGTAATTTCGAAAAATGTATAAATAAAAATGCTATTTGAGCCTTAACTCGACATGTTGTAACTGAAAATAAAAATCTCTCTTAACAAAAATCTTCCTCCAAATATCTCACACCTCTCATATTTTCTTTATACACTTCAAATCTTGTGTACAAGTGGTCTTATATCATATTGAACCTATCAAATTACTAATAACTTTATATCGTATTGCGCTAAGCAAATTGTTGTTGTTGACTTTGGGCCTTATATTGTATTATACTGAATAAATCGCTATATTGGAATTATTGAAATTGGATTTATAAGTATTTTTTACTTTTAATTATTTTGAATTTTTAATTGTTAACGAATATTTCTCATTCGTGAGAAGAACAAAGTAAAAGAATCTTTGTTATTATTATTACTAATTATATTACCTTAAGTTCTAGAAAGCTTTACGTTAGTATAGAATTCTCCTTCATATCTTCTTTATTATTCCTTTATTCTTTTTCTCTTTGATCTTTACTCTCCCATAACTCTCTCATATTATTATTTCTTTTTAAATAAACACAATTTCTGTAGAAATTGGTATAGACCTTAGATACTCCTCTTCTCTCTTAATAATTTCTTTATCAGTTTATACCCTCTTCCAACCCAAGTTCTTGTTTGTAAGCTAATTTAATGATTAGTGAACAAACTTGTAACAGTATATATATAATTTTCTTAAAAAAATTAAATTTTAAATACATATAATACTATTTGTACTTAAAAATAAATAAAATAAAACTATTTACTTTTGAATAACAAAATTTATAATCTTAATACAGTCAAACTTCTCTATAATCACATTCATTTATAGTCACATTTCTTTATAGTCACCCTATTTTGCTTTCACATTTATATATAAACATAGTAAAAAAAATCTTTCTATATAGTCACATTCCCTCTATAGTCACCAAATTTTGCTTTCCTGAGAGTGGTGACTATAGAGAGGTTTGACTGTATATATTTTAAATTTTAGCAAAATTGAATTACTAGTTATTAAATAATTAAGCTTTAATCAAATTGAAAGTTATTAATTAATAAAATTTTTTATTTTTGTTTATATATAATAAAAAATTATATAAATATATTAATTATATTTTAAATATTATATTTAATTAAAAAAATAAAATTTTTTATTAATAGCAAAATGATGTATCTATATTTTTGTATCAAATTATATTAAATTATTTTATAATAAATAATTCAATTTTAAAAAAATTTGAAATATTTATTATTATATATTATTATTATTTTGAGCTTTTGTATATGAAAGTATTTCAAAATGGTAATAATAACTGTATTCATAGTAATTTACTTTGAATTTATAATTGAATGATATTTATAATGAGATAATAATATCTTCTTGACAAAATAGAAATAAAAATAATAAAAATAAACTTAAAATAAGACTTAATCCAAAAGAAATTTAACCAAAACTACTTTTAACTCCAAAACTAACATAATCAAACTTTAATGAACTTAAACTTAACTCTAGCAAACTTGAATTTTATTAATTATTAATACTTACAGTAGCGGTCATAAGTATCTGAAACGCCCCTAATTTTTTATAGATCATGCGTATCATCCTAAAAAAAAGAATAACATAAATGCTAATCATATACTCCTTTTAAAGTTGGTAGAACTTCTACATCGGGTGTTTTATGTTCATCACAAATTCCAAAACACATATCTCAATATCTAATAATCTAATCATTGATATCCAGTGATTGGATTTGAACAAAAATAATGCCATTTAATTTGTCTAGTCGAGACGAATCAAATGGTAATATTTTTTTCTGATCACTAGACGTCAAGATATTATGTCAAATTCATTTTTTTGACATTAACAAAAATGAAACGGTCACTTTAGGATGTAAGATCTTGATCGAATTTGAGCGAAAATACTATCATTTGACTCATTGAGTCAAGATCAATTGAAAGGTAGTATTTGTGTTCGAATTTGATCACTGGGTGTCGAGATATTACGTCCTAAAGGGACCGTTTCATTTTTTGATGATCAATTTCAAATGAAAAATGATTGTCAAAAAATGAAACGGTCCCTTTAGGACGTAATATCTTGACACCCAGTAATCAAATTCGAACACAAATACTACCATTCAATTCATCTCGACTAAATGAGTCAAATGATAGTATTTTCGCTCAAATCCGATCAAGATCTTACGTCCTAAAGTGACCGTTTCATTATATTTAGAGCGTGAAAGTTTATGAACATAAAACACCCCAGATGTAGAAATTATACCAACTTTAAAAGGCGTAAATGAACAGCATTTGTGTTATTCTTTGTTTTCAGAAATTTTTAGGATGATACGCATGATCTATAAAAAGTTAGGGGCGTTCGGATACTTATGAACGCTACTGTATATTTATATATAATTTATCCAACAGAAAGATCTAAAATCACTTTACGCGGTTGTTTATTCATTGCCTGCTGTACATGCATGTGTATTGGATACCATAAAATGGTAAAAAAAAGAAACTTTCAGCAAGTTATTGTTTCCAACATAGCATCGAATTTATGTAATGTTATGGTTGAGTGTTAGGTATTGCACGTAGCATTTCCCGAAAAATATTCGTTTCAAACATGAATTATATAATACTTTTTCCTCACAAATTGAATAGTGTCGATTATTTGATAAATTGATTTTTCGACAAATGGGTACGTATTCAGTTTAAAACAGGTTAAGCTTTGCTTAACCTGCTAATAATTGGTTAATATGAAGTAACTAACGCTAATAAATAATCAGTTAACTGTCATTGGCAAAAAAACGTGTACATGCGTGCGTGTGGTAAAACATAAAGATAAGTTTCCAACTTTAGCTGAAATACCTGCAAATTCTGTTCTTCCAGAACGATTCGTTAATGACACAGAGCATTTACAAAATGTATTGATGAATACATGTATATGTATCGGTATTAACCAGTTAAACTATCTAAATAACCAATTACAGTAAATGGTTTCAAACAGTACAAAATGACGGTGAAAGAGTAGATCCGTTATTCCTATCTTTTCTCTTCTTTATTATGATGAATTGAGAGGATTCGCTGACATTTCTCCTCGGATCCAGCGTGATGAGTGTGACATATGAAAAATTGTTATTAATTTAAGAGCATATACATGTAGTACCCCCCCCCCCCGGTTTTGTTGCTAAGCAATTTTTTATGAGTTTATTAGCAAGGTAGCAGTGCACTACGGTACTCACTTGACTTTACTCGATCGAAGAACCAATCTAAATCTTAAAATTAGAGATAAAATTATCGGATAAGGAATTGAACAAACTCCTGTTAAAGCAGATTCTGCCCGACATACGTACGTATAATGCAGAATACTGCAACATTATCACTCAATGGGAATGAAATGAAAATCTCTGTTCATGTATAACCGCATAGGCTAATTTAATTCAAGTGAAGATAATAACAAAGCACTATATAGCGCTAGTACGTATTTGGTGCAGGATTCATATTTCGATTCGATTCTTATGCTCGGTGGTGATGATTGATATTTCAAATAGCCTTTCATAAATACGCCAATCTTTGATAAGGACTTTGTAAAAAAAAATAACGATAATACTAAAAAGTAACGTGAACTTATTGATATACTGTACAGTGAAATTCAAAATTGTTGAATTCAATTTATATTCAGCAACCGCGCGACAAAAATTTTAAATAAATTACATCCGGTCTCAAACATTATTTTCTAATTTTATTATAATAATAAAATAAATAAAGTCCAGTTCTACAATTAAATAAATTACACATTTACTTTTAAAAAGTTCAAGACCAGCTTAAACTTTCAATAGTTTATTATTGTTCAAAATGGTACACCATATGTATAAGGCCTAGGATTCCCCGTAGAATTATTCCCCGATCGCCCAGCGTCCGCATTTGACCCAGTATCTTGTGCAACTCGATCCCAAGAGTCAAATAACCCAATTATTTCACTTCGCGTATTTAATCGATTATTAGATCTAACAGGTATAGGTGGTACGGGAGGAGTAGACGTCGTAGTCGCTGATTGATGTGACGGTTTTTCAGGTAAATTTGATGACACATTAACAATTTCTGCTTCAGACTTAGGCGGATCCGACACTCTGTGTAAAGATTCGTCAACAGTATTTCGTACACTGGCCGAATTTGAGCTATAAGCTGCGACACTAGAGTTCATTCTCGTTGATGGAAAAGATCTTTCAACGCTTGTAGTATTTTGTGAATTACATTGAGTTTGTATTGTTGGTGATATTGGTGGTGATATTGGTGGTTGTGTAATTTCGAAACTTGTCCTCGGACCAAGCATTTTATTTCTTAAGTGCCATAATCCGGCAAATACAAATGAGAAGAACACTGCAGTGACTATACAAGAAATTAATACAATTAACCATGTCGGTGTTCTTTTCGAATGATTTGCGTCTGCGTTGGCATTTGCGCCATGATTTGGATTTGAAGAAGGACTTGGATTTACTATTGAATTATCTGTATCATCGTCTTCTGCGTTCAAATCGATTCCATTTACGAGTGGTATCGTAAAATTATTTGATGATATTGGTTTCGTGATACTTGCATGTTCAACTGTCCAATTTTTTGTGGTCATGTTGAATACTTGAAGGGTGTCCAAAGGTGCATTACATTGTTCGACAGTACATCCACCGAATATCTACATTTATTGTTACGCACATGTATTATATTAATTTGATCACCACCATTATAATTAATTATTGATTAAACACACACAAATGAATAAAATATTAAAAACACTCACCAAGAATGAATCTGATCCGGTAAATTGAGCATAAGATGCGCCGATTCTTCCTTTCATACCCGGAAAATTCAAGGTAGATCCAAATGTCAATGATGTTAAATCCAATGGAAATACATTAACACCCGGATTATTTGCGTCACTGGCGATTAAATAAATCATGTTTTTACGGATTCCAACTGCTCCATCGCGAACTCCGAATGGAAGATTAGCGTCCGGTGATACCCATTGATCTTTTCGATTTGATATGTAAAAGTGTGTTGAAAATCCAGTATTGTCGCCAGATTCATAAGGAAAATAGCCGCCAAATAAAAAAATATTTCCTTTTGCTGTTGCTATTATTCGAGATATGGGCGCGTCAATCGACGACTATTAATAGATCATGATCAATATTAGTTCAATACATAACAAATAATAAAAAAAGGGATATCATTTACTCACACTTTTCTTCGCTTCTGACCACGTCCACGCACCCATTGTAGTCATATTTAAAAAATACAAAAATTGCACAGGCAATCGCTTTCCATCTTCATTGACTCCTGTATTCCCCGAGTAAACCACAACATAGTTTGGAGTAATCAATGCAGCTTTTGGACTAATCCCGAATCCCGGATATCTCTCTTGCATCAAACTTTTCCAATCAACCCAAATATTTTTATTTAAATCGTAAACTTGTGTTGATACTTTGTTATCCGTATATTTCGATGAAATAATTCCGCCGAGGATCAGTAAATACCCTGATGGAGTTACGACGCACGCCGCTGAGCCTACACTCGTGGAATTCCCAGCTGGTAAAAGAAGCCAGGTTGGATTCGAACTTGTTATTGGCAAAGTAGTATAGAAGAAATAATTCGGGGAAATATTTACACCATTCTCATCAGTGTTGTTTTCCCACCCACCAAACACGTAAAGTTGATTTTTGTAAGTGACTGAGCAATGACCATATCTACCCGCAGGCGTCCATGAAGTTGAACTTACTGCCGATGTTGGCTGTGGTGATGATGATGATGATGATTTCGTAGGTATCGGTATAGAAGATGATGGTAATGACGTGGAAATCTGGGCTTGTGCAATAAATATCGTTAACGATGATGATGATATGGATGAAAAAATCAATAATAAAATGCAAAAAAAGTAAAATGTAGAGTTGATTATCGAAGAATCGGTATTATTTTGAAATGTATGATTTTTAAAATTCATGGTTTTTTATCAGTTTATTATAGTAATTATTAATGTTTTATTATTATTAAACTATTTAATATAACAATCGTTCGACTAAAGTTGACGATAATAAAGATTACTCGTTTTCATGTAAAACTGACAATTATAATAATAATAGCTAGCATACGTCTAAAAGAAAAAGAATTCGAATTGGTTTCGAAATAATTATAGTGATCAGTATACCACAATAGAATAGCAAATTTGTCCACGCAAAAAAAAATATCGATATTTGATGATGTATATGCTAGTGATTGTTTTGTTTATTCATGCATACACACACACTAACGCTAAACATGTTTGATCTTCTGCTTGTCCGTTTCATATTTATGCATGGAATAAATAAATAGATTGTGATGGCGCGTCATGCATGTACGTAGTTATTTTGATTTATTACTATCGTTATAGAAAAATTTTTTATAAAAGCGACATTCTAAGATTGAATGATGATGACTTTTATATTTTAGCATTGTTGATGTTAGTTCATGAATCTACCCGAAACGTTATCGTTCTTCCTTGAACGATTATCAATCACTCGAAATTTATGCAGGTACTAATTCACTTATCGTTATTACACCAAACTCTACTATGATTAACGCGAAATATTGTGATTCACCCCTGCTTTTTTTGTATACTCGAACAAAAATAGAAAACAAACAAGTTCACTCTGTACCGAAGATTCTTTTATTTTATTGCGATGACTAACGACTACGTACATATGTTTTAATAAAATCGCACGTTAGAAACTCTTACTACGCATATTGAAATCGCACTCAATTTAGCGATGTCTATTAGTATTTTCTCGATTGGCATTTACCGATTCATCAGTAAATCGTAATATTTTTGGGAAGAGGAGCATGATTATTGTGATACAAATTCATTCTGTAATACATGCTCTATCGCTATTGAATACGTTTATATTTAACAAGACTTCGGTTTTAAAGATCCTAAAATAGATCTCAAAATAGATGCGGATTCTACTAGTACCAAATACCAAAGGGCAGATTACGTACGTATAGGACCACGTGTGGTATGTGGCCAGTCGTGTCAAATTTAACAATAAAACTCAAATTATTTGTGTCCAGTATTTGATTGAAAACAAGTACGTAAATGGATTAGATTAGCTTCTATGGTAGAAAAAAGGATTCATTTAGCTCAAGAAACTTACGAGCATTTATTAAATGAAGCCTCAAATTAGAACAACTTGAACGAGAAATATTAGAATTAAATTGAAAAGAAAAAAGATACCCGTAGTTCGCAGCAAAATGAAATGCAGAAATTTTACATTGATTAAAATTTATTCAACGTGTAAGGAAACTACTAAATTAGCGAAAATCCAAGTTTCAGCTTACGTACTATGATCACCCCAGCCATATTTATTTTATTGGACATTTATTTTATGCTACCTATACCTATACCCTTACTCTGATTTTATACTGGAGTGGTTAAACTATAACCAGTGGCAAATTGAATAAGAATTCTATTACATGTAGTTTGTGTGTTATCGTTATAGTGCAGTCTTATATAATACAAAATATTTAGTTGGACATAGTCGCAGCTTTCTAAATTACGATACGAAATCACTCAGTAATTAAAAGAAGAAACGAGATGCCTAAGGCCTGTCTAAGTCTAGGCAATTATTGTTATTGAAATTCAAACAAATTTTTTCACGAATACCAATTTAATTGTTATAATTATTATGATTTTCAGTAGAATTTGTTGAAATTTACATACAACAAACATCACAAATCAATTCTAAACTCCAAGTTGTTTAGCACCTTTAAGATCAACAACAAGCTTATACTCTTGTCCCTTCCTAATTCCGTGGATTTGAATTCATTTAGGATTATCAGAATATCTTGGTGAGCTTTGTATTTCCAGAAGCCAGAACTTCAGGTAATCTTGAATTCTTTATCTAGTAAAAAAAGACAGTTTTATATAGTGAAATAAAGAAACGCTGAACTATTACAAGTACCTAATTAATCATCACTATTTTTAGCAATAAAACGACTCTTGCATTATCGTTATTATACATGTATAATAAATCAATTATTGGCTGACGATCTAACCAATGAATGATTTCACCTTTTAAATCACATTAGCGTTATCGGTATTAATTTCCAAAATTTAGTTAAAATACCGATACACTATGAATGGGAAATAAAAAATCGTGAGTTTTCGATATGGACTTTCAAATTTGTACCATCTAATAATGATATTAAATCGAAACGTATATTAAAGCTACCGCTACCCCATTCAATCACGTAGATGTATGGCAATCACACTCTCGGAATTATGAAAATTGTGACCTTAAAGAGGTCGTATGGAGGTTAAATTTTCGATAATAGCTGGGAACTCGGAAAAAGGTGTGACCGTAATTTAATTTATTGAAAAGAATTCTATGATATTGAAACAAAATTGTAAACCTTTATATTGTATGATACATTTTTATTTTCACGCGTAATGTTCTTTTTTCACGCGTTTTTTTCTCGATATAGAAAATAATATCAACAACAATATTGAATCTCAATAAATTTCATCTTTCTCATCGTCGTTAATCGCCGCTTCGAGTTTATATTCTTTTAATCTTTCATAAAGTTTCAAAGCTTGTTGATAAATCGGTCCATCTTTCGGCAAACTTCTTGAGTCAAAAACCTTCTTCAAATGCGCTTCACTCTTTTTTAAATTAATGTTTTCATCATGTTCACCTTCCATATAAATCTCAGCCAATCTACAATCAGCATCGTATCGTCGATTACTGCTTGCCACTTTCAAATAGTAAATCGCTTTTTTCGGCTGATATGCTTGTGGTTCAAGCAATTTTCTTGCATAATAAGATTGTGCTTTTAGAATGTATTCATTTATTTCATTTTTCCCTGATTGTCGTTTTGCATCAGCTGCTTGTTGTATGAATGCAAGACCGCGTTCTTCGTCGATGAGTTTATTGACTTCGCATAAATATTTTCCGGCAAAATATGCGCCACGAGGATCTCCTTTCTCAGCATATTTTTTAAAATAAGGTAATACCTCTGTATACTTTCTCTCATTATGCATTTTTAATATTTCTTCAAATTTTGGAAGTGTTATTGATGCTGAAGATGCAGATTGCGAATTATTTATACTTCCAGAAAGAGAATCATCTGATGGTACAGGTGTAAGAGGCCTTTGATAATGTGGTGTCGAAGGCGGAATAAGATAACTCTTTGTTTGAGAATTTTTTTCTTTAAGTAATTGATAGTTTTTAAATAGATTATCGGCAATTACTTCAATTTTCGGTCTTTTAGCCCATTTATCGTTCCATGCTTCACTTATAAATTTCTCGAATGCTGGTGGAGTGTCGACTGGGATTACTGGACGTGTCCCTCCAATTATTTCATGTTCTAGATCCTCATCTTCAATTTTAGAAAATGGACTTTCACCATTTGCAGCTATTTCCCAAAGAGTCATTCCGAAACTAGAGGTATGAATACAAAATTGATATGTAATTACTGGATATAATTAATTATAGCACATTGATGCGCAAGATATCCTCAAAAAATACCTATACACATCCATTTGTTTATTAAAAGGAAGCGACTCATGTTTCAAGTCAATTATTTTTTTCTCTTTCTCACTCTCGTAATGTTGTAAGTCAAATCTTCTCTTTTCGACCTCTGATCGAATTTTCTCTGGAGCTTTCCACCTTAATTTATATTGGGACATAAATAAATAACAACAAGCACATATATTACTATCATAATTTAACAGATAAACTTACTCAAGGCCATCTCTTATTCCAGGAATAGTAGTTGTAGTTCCAGTCGTAAATCTACTGGTATCGAAATTTGAGAGTTTTGCAATCAGGTGTTCATCCAATAATACGTTTTTACTGGATAGAAATATAAAGGTATATTATTAAACTATCAACATTGCATTGAATAGAATCAATTGATTGACCTCTTACGCTCTAATATTGTGATGGAGTACTTCTACTCCATGGCAAAAACTATTGATTTCGAGACGAATAAAAAATAAAAGTAAAAATAATACGATCATTATTAATAAGAGACAAATGAGAAAAACAATATTTACTTTATTGCATTCGCAATTTCCGATGCGATTCTCCACTTGTCGATCCAAGGAAGGTATGGCTCCTTTTTCAAGTAATCACAAAGATTACCATTTTCAACCCATTCGGTGACCATATATAAACTATCAGAGTCTAGATAGGTGCCATGGCTACGAATTAAATAACACACAATATAAATTAAAAAAAAATACATGACTATTACAAGAAATAATAAATAAAATTTACAATTTTTCGATATTTTTACAATCAGATATCAATTTTCCAATGACCGTTAGATTTAATAATTTATTTTTATCTGCTGCTTCAACCTTACTATATTCAATTACCACTCTTCGTACGGCAACCGGTTGACTGCGAAACATTTTCTTTACTAACGCTTTTCTCTTGCTTCCGACAACATCTTTCGCTAACGGATAATCGGTAATCAACTTTTGATCGAGTCTTGTTTTCGCTATATCCGATCGACGAGCACCAAGTCCTTTAGCGATATTTTTAATTTCTAGTGTTGATTTAATTTCTAGTGTAGTTGATTTAATTTCTGATAACTCTTTCGCTTGATTCGATATGCTTTCATAGACTTGTATACCCACTTCTAAATGAAATGCGTTGATTGCGTGGTCTAATGCATCCACGAAATGTTTAAGCAATTGCTCATCCTATCACACAATAAATTAATTTATCGTCTAAGCATTCATTTACTTAAACCGCCGGAAATAAAAATTTAACGAATAAATATTACCTCTTTAGCGTGTATAAATTTCGTTATTTTATTGATAAATCGTCGACTGAAATTTCCAGGTTTTCTCAGTTGTTTGATGTACTCTTCTATTTTTTTCAAGATATCAATATACTTCCTGTAAGCTTCTTTATGAACATCATCTGGTGGTTTATATTTTTCTAAAATGTTTTGGCTTATTTTAACTCGCTCAACTAGTTCATCGCAAGTTTCTCGATTATTTTTAAGTTTGTCTGCTTGTTCGACAATTGATTGAACGACTAACGCAGCAGGTTCTAGACCAGGTACGAATTTTGCACCGAGAAGTGAAACATTTATGGCCTCTTTGATATAAGTCGAAGAATTACGGGAAAACGACATTATCGACGTAATGATTTTTTGAGATAAGCTTTTGAAAGTTGAGAATTTTCTTTTTACTGTATGACGATAAACAATTAACGTATAGCTCTACGCATTTGCATTCATGTGTGCGCTACTAGATACAAAACCAGTTTTTTATCTTGCTTTTCAACAGTTAAATTTGATTGGAGTACGTATGTGTCATCCTCCGTCGTCTTCGTCCCGTTTTATCATTTTTTTAAGATATGCGAAATTCAATTTCTATTTTTGGATTAATAAGATAACGATACGTACAATCGTTATCACCCGCACCTAAATGGATATGCCGGGTAGCACAAGCCGACACAAGAAAATGAAATACATGCACCAAGACGAAGCAGACAATTTTACATATATCATAACACGCATTTTCATTCGGCCACACTCGCCATATTTAAGATCACGTCTTGTAAAAATTTGTTGGTAAAATATGAAGAAAGGTTAATGTTAATGCGTATAGCGTTTCAACAATACGATAACAAAAATACCTCGAGTTTCATTCGGACATAAAGACTTTGATTTTGAAGTAAATTTTGACTTGTGAAGTGCTACTTTCATTGTACATGTATACAGTGCTACTCCAAAAACAAAGACACTATGTCACATGAGCGTTTAATCTATTGTTAATCTAATAATACATTGCGTCACACATCAGTATGGTACATGTTCAAACATTCACATATAATGATAATACATTAACGTTAATCTTAACGAAAAACAAAAGCAATTGAAATACGGAATGAAGAAATTGATGGATATGGAAACAAAGAATGAATGAATGAATATATAACAAAGATTACATATTATTTAATAGAATAAGTAGAAGAAAAATGCTATGTCGGTTAAATTTGTTTCGGCAATAATTTCTTTTTCAGTCGATCAAAGACGTTTGTTTCTTTACGACTAGCATTACTATTACTTCTACTGTTAAAACCAAGACTTGCACTTACTATTTCTATTAGCACTATTGGTACTACTATTAGTACTACTTGAACTTTTTCTCCTTCCAAAACTTATGGATCTTTTAACTTTTTTTCCCAGTCCAGTAAAATATCCTTCGACAACTTCTTCATCTCCGTCCAAATTTGTTTCTCGTCTATCAAAAAACGAGGATTTTCGTCGAACTGGACTAGCCCCAATTGAATTTGCCTTTAAATATCCACTACCACTACCATTACCACTACCACTGCTACTGCTACCACTTCCAATTCCATTACTATTGTTATTTCTTGAAAATTCGGTATTTGTAATCGGAGAACTGATTGTGGTTATTGTTGTAGTAGTTGACGAGATGTTTGCCCGTAATGAGGAAGATTTAGTGAAAGACGGAGGTAATTTTATTCGATCTTTTACTTTATTGTTATTATGAATGATGGCAAAAGTCGAAGATGTTGATAATGGACATGTGTTTATTATTCCATTATTATGATTATATTTGGATATTATTTGTGAGTGATGTTTTCTTCGTTTTTTATTCGGTGTTGATGAATATCTGAGACTCACTTTTCTCATTTTTTAGTAAAAAGCAGAGATTTATGAAATGTGGTTATTATCGTTATTAGGATTTTCCAGGTTTCTTTGTACTTTATATACTGTATACGTACGTACATAAAACCTAAACATAAAACAATATGCATGGATATGCAAACAATGAAGTATCGATATTTAATAAATGTAACGGGAATATTAATATTGTAGGCTCATGACTAATCATACATACACGTGGTCGATTGATTAATATTAATATTAACGTTAATATTAAGAGACAATTAACGTTAATAAAAATGATTGGTGTAAGTCGCAAAATTCTTATAATCGTTATCATGATATTGCTAAAGTAGTATTAAAGGTCTTCTGGTTCTTTTGAGATTCTTAAAAACACATCCTCTAATGTAGTATTCATTATTCCCCAGCCATTAATCATTCCATTAGGATTCTCTTCGAGCAAATCAACGAAATCTGCTATATCACTCATCGCGGCGGTTGGCAGAATTTGATAGATTAATGCACCACCATTGGAATTCTGAAGTATAGCTTGTGGCACAAGTTGAGAAACCCATTCTTGTACGAATTCTATATTTTCCGAGTCGGTTTGGATTTGAATGCGATATCCAATCCCATACTGGATTTTGTCATTAATACATGTAAATTAGAATGTAAAAAATATTCAATCGCAATTTCGTTTTACCTTATTCTTAAGACGTGTTGGACTTCCTATTGCTCTAATGGTAAGTGAAATTAAAATTAGAAAAATGTTGTCAAAATTAAATTGACATATAACATGTATTACCGTAATTTCCCATGTGTCATAATTCCGACACGATCGCCAAGCAAATCTGCTTCTTCCATCGAATGTGTTGTGAGAAGACTATGTTTATTTATTGCAATACCTTATCAATGAACTATAAAAAGAAAAAGCTCAAAAATCAGAAAATAAAGAAATTTACATTATTCGATTCGTTTTGTATTCAGATAAAAAGGACCAGACTTTTCTTCTATTCAATGGATCCATACCCGTCGTTGGTTCATCCAAAATTAATACTGCAGAAAAATTAATTATTTTAGTTCTACCTCTCTAGCTATTGAAGCATAGATCTCCATACAGGCATAACGTCACGCTTTTTTCTGTTCCTGAGGGCGTGATTGTATGGAGGGATGGCTACTAAATAATTACAAGAAAGATAGATCTTACTCTTTGGGTCTCCAATTGACGCAATAATAACACTCAGCCGCCGCTTCATCCCGCCACTCAATTTACTCGAGGGGAAATTTTTAACTTTCAATAAATCAACTTTTGTCAATAACTCTTTTGCGTCCAATTTGATTCCTTTTATTCCGGCGAAAAGATTTATATGCTCTTCGCAGGTTAGATCAGCATATAGTAAATCATGTTGTGGGCAGATGCCCATTGAACTTCGAATCGAATTCATGCTTGTGATGATATCCTTGTTGTAGATTGTCGCATAACCTGATGTTGGTTGTAAATGACCAGCAATTATAGATATTGCTGTTGTTTTACCAGCTCCATTTTGACCCAATAAAGCAAACCTTTTTATTTCACATAGTAATTAATGTAGTGAATTATCGAACATTGAGTATCGAATATAAAACTTACAATTGCCCTTCTTCTACTGTCAGATATAAACCATCAACTGCAAGTTTCTTTTCTCTGGATTTTGAGAATAATTTTCCTCTATATTCCTTGACAAGCCTAACAATTCGAAGTGCAACTGTAATAATATAATAAATTGATTTTGTCAACTGTAATTCATATTCGAATCAACTTTATAAATTTCGGAAAATCACATACATGGTTGATTGAAATTAAGAGCGCGAATTTTCTCGTTTGCCAAATCTTCATCCAAGTCTGTATGCTGTGACCAATAGAATAAAAATGTGCCCGAATTAATTAAAAACTTCTTCAAAAAAAAAGAATAAAATATACTCACATATTGTGTATCATTTGATGTTTCTTGATGTTTGCGGCCAAAATTCCTAGCATAGAATTTTGGACCTTGATCAATAATCCAAACTACCATAGCGTACCCAATAATTTGAGCAAACATGATTATCAAAGGGCGGTATGGTTCTGGCAGGAATTGCCTAGCTTTAACATATCTAGTAAAAAGAGATTGTCTTTTTAGGTCATTCCAATAGAAACCACCACGTCTGCTTGTAGATGGAGTTGATTTCCTGATAATTTGCGCATAGAGTTCTGATTCAGTAATTATGAAATATACTGGTTAAAATTTTTTATATTTTCTTATAATCTAACATAGCTATATTTACCGGCAAATTGGAAAAATGGCAAGAAAGCTCCAATTATCCATCCGGCAGGTACTCCTTGTGGTCTTGAGTAATCACCTTTTCTAATTTTGTTAAAAGAAACATACCAAACGCTCCAAATCCCGCTGGCAAAAGATACGTAAATGAATGCTAGCAAAGAGAATACGAAGGCTACACTAAGTATTAAAGATTAAATTTCAGAATTAAGGATGCCGATACGTATTCTTTATTCTCGTGGTTTGTAGAAATTAATCCTTAATTCAACCTCAAAGCAATTAGTAACATAATTTTTGAAGAAATTGCTCTGTGAATCTCGTTGCAGAAAAATTGTTCCAAATTTATAAACGTCATTTGTCAAAAATAACAAACGACGTTTTTTTAATTTGATGTGTACTTGTGTCCACACAATATAACTAAGCAAAAACAGATAGAAAAGGATATCAGCTGTTCGAAAACGAAAAGTTATTGTCGTAATAAAATATCCCAAGGCAAGCATCGACCAGCCGAAAAGTAAGAATAACATCAATAGAATCTACAAACATTAAAATTATGTGATTAGAGATTGGTATCAAAACCATTAATTGTAAAAAGATGTGTATTTCAACTTACAAAAAAATGGGTATTCCGAAAGAATGCAAGTTTCATGGCATAACCAAGACCGATCAATATCAAAGATTGGAACAAAACAAGATATCCAGCACTAATCAAGCGCGATAACCAATATACACTTGGTCTCAAACCCCTGTTTATAGAATACATATAAAAATGTTCTGTGGATATTATTTATTATAAGAAAACAAACTCATTTACCTACATCATTTCCATCCAATTTCTTTGTCCATATTCCTTTTCACGTATTGTTTCCATAACACCAGCCACTATAAAAATCAATAAAATTGGAACCGCCAAAAACATTCCAACCGATTGAAAAATATCAAAGTCATCATCATTGTTGCTATCATCATTCACTTTCAATTGCATATCTGGAAATTCTTTTATCTTGATATCCATTTGTGCATTTGGCAATCCATTGGATACTAAAATTGCTTCTTCGATTCCTCGTTTTATTGACAGAAGATTATTCCCGTAGTTGTCAACTGTAGCATCCAAGGCTAAATTAGAATTAGCGCTAGTTGTTAACCCGTCAAATAGTCCTAAATTCGCATTTGCTTGAGCTGTTCCTTTGCCATAGATTGTTTTATTTTGGACAGTCGTAAAGTTGTACCAAAGTGTGTATTCCACTCTGCCATCATCTGGAAATTCAAAAGATACTGCGAAATCTACTACTTTGGGATTCTTTAATGAATAACTGTAAATAAATTCACTCGAATTCACTGGGACAATTCCGAGATTGTGCGACGGAGGATCTTTAAATTAATAATATCAGATATCGATATCGATATACATGTAAACAAAAAATAACGATAACGATAGTAATAAACAAATTAAAAAACCTAAATCAGTCCATGGCTTATCACTATGGTACAATTTGTTCCCTGTGCGTTCTTCGTTTTTATCTACGAAATTTTGCATAATTTTAGTTGCTCGTCGATCAATAGGCGCATACAATAAGGTAATGCATTTAGTTTTTTCGCGGACTGGAGGCTAAAAGATTAAATAGCATTTTTTAACAAAAAAAAAGTTATATTAGATCCGCAAATAATGCTATATTGAAGAAAGAAATACCTCGCACTGATATAATCCTGGCAAATCCCAACTTGCAAGATCTTTGTTTATATCTGTTACTACAAACTCTACATTTGATAACTTAACATTTTGATATTGATAGATATTCATTGAATCTAGCAAATTTTTCGTTGATGTCTTTAATCCTAATATTATCAATAAAACTACAGCAGGTGCAATAACTACAATCGAAAATGTTTGAATATAGTATCGTTTCTAATTTATGTTTTTGACATATTAAAATTCAATTAAAATCATGTTAAGTATTTATTATAGATTTATATAAATATTCCAATATTACCTGCATAATATAGTGTTGCCTCAACATGGTGATTAACTGCTGTCGAAAACTACCAAAACTTATTTCCTTTGAACGAGAATTTTGAATTTGATTCATTGTTATCGTTAGTTTATTAATTCTATTATCATTTGTATGAGGATAGGAATCTTGTTTTTACTAATGCAAGTTTCTTATTATATGTATCTCTTCAAGATAAATGTGCCAACTAATTTTTCGATTTGTTTAGTTTCTTTTTTTGAAGTTTATCGTTATAAAGAGATTGGACGGGGATACAAAATAATTTTAAATTCGAATGTAACATTGTGCTATAAATAAATTTCATTTCGCCAGGAAAGAATCCAACATCGTTTTTTCATTATACATGTATCATTACCGTTACTGATTTGGTATACATGTACATATATTTCATTCAATATCGATATCACATGTATATACGTACATGTATTTAGATTGTGAAATGTTCGACAAGTCGGAGAAATCGCGCGATAGGCGGTCTGAAGAGTAACCATATCGTTATCGTACTCCTAACGCTAACACAAAATCTTTTACATAACGATAAACAATTTGTGTACTGTATATACGTACGTATTTATTTAACTTTGAACTTTAATACTGAAAAATTTTATATTACAAAGTCTAAATTTTAAGCTCTCGCTTACTTTATTTGCGTTAAATTTTGCTAATTACACTTCTAGAATAGAATTAAATTAGCTAAAAAGCTTGCATCACAAAAATCACATCGATATGTTAGACATACGTATATTATTTATGGACAACAGGTTAATGTGACAGAAGTATTGGCCCATAAATTTTGTTCAATTAATTCTTCTAATGCAAAATATGCTACGTCTGCTCGTCCAACCATTGCATTTAGCATTGTGATTTTGGTGTGCTCGGAGGCATGATATTTCCGTGTTAAATTACAATTGTTAAGTATTGCAGGTCGTAATGCCTAGAGCAAAAATATTATCAATAATAAGAAGATAGCACAAAAACTTTCTGAATACTTCGATATTCAAAACATACCGTCCACTCGATATTTTTAAAAGTGCAAAATTCTTTAAGCGCATCTTCAGCAGCTCGTTTATCATCTAATAATTTGGGTACGAGCCAATTCCCAGAAAACTGCATTAACGCTGGTGTATCCTCGCAACTTGAGCCGATACCAACTACCGAGACCAGAATCATTTTTCGTATGTGTCCCTCAGGTAACTCATTAACCGCTTCGTTTATTGTTCGTTGTGCCTTTGAAGTTGGATAATTGCCCATACTAGAAAAAGATCCTGGACCAATCGACAAGAATATTATGCTAGCAAGTTGAATTGTGGCTAATACGGCGGATCTATCGAATGCATCGCCATAAATTGTTGTTAAATTAGGGTGATGTTCGAGTGCTTTTGATTTGGATGTTGGTCGTACTAGTACTCGTAACTGGTGACCGCGATCTAAGGATTGCTTTACGAATTGGCGGCCGACTCCATTACTGCCACCAAATACTATTAAAAGATCCAATAAATTAGAAGCTATTTCAATAATTTTAAAATACAGTATATAAGTTATTAAATCTCTTACCTGCTATTGTTTTCTGTGTCTGTGATTTTTCCATATGAATTATTTGAGTAATGGAACGAAAACTTTTATGTATAAATGACTCGATGCCGTTTACATTTATATATCTTTACTCGGACGCCACTAATCAATTCCATTTTGCTGTGAATATTTCATATGCAAAATGATGCGGTATCAAAGTTCTATCATGTGGAAAATCGATGCTTGTTTTTTGGCTAGCGCTATCTGATACTGCATCTCCTTAACAATGACATCATATATCGATATCGGAGAAATCAACGTCTTTGTATTTGCGCCACAGACTATTATTCCGTTTTTGGGATTAGAAGTTCCATAAAAATAGTTGAAAGATGAAACGCGCAAAATAACAGAAATTTATACTTTGAACAAATATCGCGCCAACATGACATTTCTTGGTTAACGCTCGATCAAACAAATCACTATCCTATATTGGCGCGTATCGGTATACTGTATTATGACAGATGAAATTGTCAGAGTATACACCAATGGCATTATTGTGTTAAAGATCAGCGAATAATTTTCTGCTTTCTTATAGAGCGACAACTTCATATACGTATACCGTTTACTGCTCGATTAGTCTAACACATCGATACATTATTAGAGTTCCCAAAAATTTGATTCTTGGCAGTGCATCACGATTGCCATATTGTGCTTACCATTCAACATTATAATTCGTTTGTCTCCTGAGCCATATCCATATCTTTATAAATGTTCTGCATGCAATCATTTCGGCACTAGAATCTCGATATCGATATTATTGCAATTTGTAAAGTGGCGATTTTATTTCTTGTTCATATTGACCACAACTATAGCCACGATATAGCGATAGTGTATTACGTAATATCTAAAATTATACATGCATAAGATTTGTATTATAATTGGTTGCCCAGAAAATTGGAGTTCTTCCATTGAAGTAATAAATCTGTTGATAATTTTGCATACTGCCACCGCGATTAATATGATAAGTTTAGTGTTAGTCAATTTTCGAGACATGGAAGCTTTCATTAATTTACTATTTGATGCAATCTTCACAGATAATATAGCTGCAACGGTAATGGCAGTCGCTCCAGTAACACAATCCCATACCGATACGAAGTGAAAATTGCTTACATATTTCAGCATTCTATTATCAGCAAAAAATGTAATCCATTCACAAATAGCTCACAGAAAATTGACGAGCTCAAGTATTTCTCTGTTCGTAGCGTTCATTCTTAGACAAAGAAATTGGATTGAGATTTAAGACTGGTCGAATAACTGAATAATTCTTTAGTGATGCTAATTTTTGTTTGATTTAGAAAGTGGCACCAAGAGAACATGCTTGCAACTTATTAATTTTCAGTGTATGTGTTGCTACGAGTCTTTGTCTTTGACCTTGTTTATTCCTTCATGCTTACTAATACATGTAATAGAAAGTGACATTTTTACACAAAAGTTGTGCATCTAAGATTGCATTTTATTGTTTTTATTTCGATAATTGTTATATATAAGCATTTATCCCAACTTGTCAATTTTTATTTAATAACAGTTATAAATATAATTTGGGATAAAAAACAAAACAATTATTTGATATATTCAGCAGTTAAAGTATCAGATGCTAGCTTTTTATTCCTTTGGTTGTATATATAAAGTGAAATATTAAACTTTGACGAAGTTAGATCACAATTGACAGTGGTGCAAATATAGGATTAAAAAAATGAACGCATCGCCATATTTAATCAAAATATCGAGGATGGCAAATACATGCCATCCAAATTATAATTATTTACAGTGAACCTTCTGCGGGGTTTACTTGAGCAAAAAAATTTTGACAGGAAATAATTTTAACTTTTTAAAAAGAACGAGTATAATGTTTACAATGATTAATTCAAAAGACATCCTGTTACAGTCAACTCTCGTTAAACAGACCATATTTTTCTTTGATTTAATGAGAGTTGACTGTATGTAACTTTATTTATTAAAATAAGCTTTAAAAAATCAATTATTTATTTTTTCGATAATTTACATTTTTAAAACTGTTACTACGTTATCATTTCTATAGGTATCTGTATAGCATCACAAATTAAATCATAATTAAATTTTCGCAAATTTCCACCTGCAGTAAATGTATATTGCTTATTTCTGCCATTTTTACACATTCTATCTTTAAAGAGTTTGTTAATACAGACATCTAATGGTTGAACAAGTGATGTAAGACCACCGGGTATAATAGCTAAATCAATATTCATCTGCCGACATTTTTCTTTTACAATTTTCGTTTTATGACCTACAAAACTACTATTAAAAAAGTATTTTCATTTAATTTAAAATGATCTTTCCATGCTTCTTGAAGCCAAACTACCATTAATTTTCATCTATCCTACCACTTATTGCATTCTAACTACAATATTAAAGGAAGATTTTTTGGACATTTTTTGCCTTTGAAAATAACCATAGGCTTAAATGTAGCTCCGTCAGCAAGAATTTTTAAAACACATGTAAAGCGATTCTCATCATTTTCTGTGCGTAATACGAAGTTGAACTACGAATCATATTAAAAAATTGACGTTTCATCTATATCGATATTGGCGATTTGTGATAAAGGATATTGATTTTTAAAATTATATATTTTAATAAATGTGTAATTCTAATTTTCTATAGATAATTTCAGTCCAATTTTTGATTTGACGAATAGAAAGATTATAAAGCCATAAAGCCGATGATAAGCTGTAGTGAAAGTTTTTTTGGTGCCAGAATATTAATATTTATTATTGAGAAGAGATTTCATCTTTTGTTGAAGCATAACAGCAATTTCATCTTGATGTAAAACTTCAATCCACTTATTTAATTCTTCTTCAACATTCGGATATAAAGGTTTTTGACCAGCGCCAATACGAAGATTCTTAGATTTAACTTTTAATAAAGTTGATTCATTTTTACGCCATTTTGATATTTGTGCATAAGAAATTTCTTTGCAATAAGCGATAATCCGAAGTGTTGCTTATACGTAGTACAAAAGTTGCAGTCTTTGGACTATATATGTATACGTATGGTCCATTGATTAAGTTCCAAATCGGACTTTGCTGGAACTGAACTGGAACCAGTTCAGACCGTACTTACAACATGTATTCAAGCACATGTATATATAGTGATAAGTTACTTGTGATACATAGTACAGATTACATAATATAGATTGATCTAGTAGAAAAGTGGTGGCAAAAAATTATCTCGATATACCTTTTAAAATTATGCACCAAATGCTTGTTTGAAACTATCTTTTAATAAAAATTGTTCCTTGCAAAATTTTACTATATTCCACATTCTCGTTTGCTATACGATAACCCTAACTCTAAACCGAAAATTATATATACATTATAAGGGGGAATCGAATGGATCGGAGATCACGGGATCTGGAAATTTTTTTGCCACCACTTTTCTATATACTAGATTGATTTGACTGATCACCAATATACACAATTAACTTTACAACTATGACTTACAACTCTGGTTTGAATACGGAAACGAGCGAGCGGTTAAGGTGGATTTTGATGGGGGGGGAAGATGTGGATGACTTGGTCAAAGCTATAAAGAGTATGGTAAATGAGTTAAAAGATATGTGCGAGGGAGCAATTACGCTCAGGAAACACGGCGAGGACGTGGACCTAGAGCCCGATGCTGAAATAAACAAAACCTTGTAAATACGGCCAAAGCACCGCTATGGGTGATCGTCCATGGTGGTAAGTTACGAATTTACGACGCGGCGTTGAGATATAGAGTAACAAACGCGACTTTGATAGCGTTGTTTTCGTTCTCGTCTGCGCTGTGTCCTATTAATTAATAATATCGAATATTCATTTCATTTCTTAAGTTGTGCCTATGGTTGTACTAAAAGAAGTTGATAAGCTACTTGAAGAATATTCTCTGGAACTAAAACAGGTTGCAACAAATACATATGAACCTTTTAAGCATTTCACGGCACCAAACGAACATCCTCACAAAAATATCATCGACAAGAAAAAATACCAATGTTGGGCGAGAAACCTATTTTGATTCTGCATAATCTCCCTGAGCAGAATAGAAGAGGCCTTACTAAATGTGATTCTTTTGAAAATCATACAAAAGATCAAACTGAAATATCGGCATGTCTGTTATTATGGGAACCTCTGGTTGTGACAAACTCGCCTTTGTTTGGAACTTTTATGCAGAAAGTATGGCCTATACTTTGTTGCTGAACCATAGTGTTTTGGCTCTGAGGACTTGGAAAAATGCAGCAATTTGGACGAGGACAGGTATCGCTGAAAAGACAGCAGAAGAACTTGCAGAGCAGGCAATATGGAGTTGCATCACTGCGCGGCTGGTCTTGCTTCATTATCTCCTTAATGAAGCTAAACAATATAACACAGTGATGGCACCCAAGTCTTGCTATTCTGTCAGCTTTGTCACCCAATCATCCACCATCTACAAAGAGTATTTCTTAATGCGGGCAGGAAGATCCTCAAGGATCATGGTTTTAATATGATGGAAGACATTAAGGCCCAAATTAGGAACGAATACCTTCCAATCATCTATGACGAGGCCCAAATTCACACCACTTTCTTAGCAAACACGTTCCTGTTTCATAATATAAAGATCATGCCATTTTTCTCCATGGTTGTTTCTTTACGCATGCAGTTCGCAAATGTGATTGTTCACGTATCTGGATCTGGCCTATCACTATTGCGGGCAAGAGCCAACAGTATCATCGAAGGGAAAGGGTGAAAACACGTAAGTTAAGCCTGGCCAGTATTCCAATCTTTAGTGAGTTTGATCTAATTGAGACCTCGGAACAAATACTTGAACTGGTATAGTCCCAGTGGAAAAAAAGGATGCATCATCTGCGATTAAATTAGTAACGGCGAAAAAAAGGGCCGATCATGTGATTCCGATCCCGATGCCGACCATCCGATATCCCCCTTAAATTATAATGCATATTAAATAGAATTTTGGTTAGGGTTAGGTTAAGGTTATTGTATAGCAAACGTGAGTGTGATAAATAGTAAAATTTCGCAAGGAAAATTTTTTATCAAAGCACAAAGATAGTTTCATATGCAAAACTTTAAGATACAAGCTATTTTCAAAAAAATAAGCATATGCGTTGCACATTGATCTTGCGATTTGATTGGTGCATAATTTTAAGGTGGATATCGGATGGTCGGCATCGGGATCGGAATCACATGATCTGCCTTTTTTCGTCTTCACTTTGGTACTTCGATTAAATGGCTAATGGTATGTCACGATGAATTGTTGAATCCAACCTTTTGGTTCTTACAGTTTAATTTCTTAACAGGTCGATATCGTTGGACTTGGGCATGGTGTTGTCGTATTGGACTTGATGAAAAAAGCGATTATCCTATATGCCATGACAGGAAATCCGACAACATTTGTTAAGGACATTATGTCTTTGGGTTTCGCCCACATGAAAACCGTTTCAAATTATAAGGCTATCATCCATCGATGAACCCCAAAGATCAAGACAACATGTGGTTTGTGTTGATGTCACAAGTCAGTTTCAATGCGACCATGCCAGGACTTATTTGGGAGAAATGCATTGCGAATTTTCTGGATGAGACTTTTTAAAAGCAAAAGAGCTTTATCCTCGCATGAAAAGCTGTTGCCTACCCACAGCTACCTTCAGGAAGATTTTGAACAACCACTCCAGCTCTTGCCATACGGTAAAGAATGTGTGGGTCAGATATCTGCAGAAATTACTACGTCTGGAGATTATGTTGAGTGGGAGGAAACCGGGAATGTTCTTGACAAATTTTGTCCGATATGCTTCCCACCCAACACAGCGGGCCTGATATCTCAATTGCCTTTTTCTTTCCAGAAGCAATGGAACAAAAAGCCTATATCCTAAACATTCAGGTCAGGTTAAGATCGAAGGTGAGCCTAAAAAGGCTTGTAAAACTGTTGATACAGACCAGATGTTTACAGACAAGGACTCGATTCCTCTTGATGAGAAGGTTCATTTTGAATTGCGTGAAATCTACACAAAACAGTACTGGTATGATCGAAATTTACCGATGGTTGTTACCTATCCTTGTAAATTATCAAGGAAAAGAAAATTTCAGGAAACACATGGTGTATCAAAGAGGAAGTGCATAATACCGAAAGTGATTATTGATAAGGAGAATGCAAGCGCATTGCTTAATTATGAATGTCAAAAGTGTATTAAAGGATTGAAGCAGCACCAGCAAGTGTTTGATTGGGATGGTAGTGATGAAGTAAAGTTTCTTGTGAAGTGTAAAAATTGCAATTATTAATAGCGATAGGTTTTATCGAGTAAAGTTTTCACTAATAATTCATGGATTTTAGTTCTTGTAATAATCAAGATTTTACCCCCGATGTCTGTTATTCCCTTTTCCAATGCCTATATTGGGCGTGACTTTTCAAGAAAAAATTTTGTAAAACAAAACTTTGTAATTGAATGCATTCTACACTTTAATGATTTTCTTGAATGGTCCTAGATACAACTCGAATGCTTTTCTCCTATCTTTTTGTGTCCCGATTCTTTGATAACAAAAACCAAGATAAAATTGCCCTCTAGCACATCCACATTTGACGGATTTCGAATAGAATTCAAATGCTTTCTTATCATCTTTCTCTGCTCCAATACTATTACTATATAGGCAAAACCAAGGCTACATTTTCCCCTACTGAGATGTTTTACAAGCTCTTTTGGTACTATTTTCCTTCTTCATAACACTTTCCAATAAATATTGCGCCATAGCGTGAATGCTGACTTTTTGCTGCAAGCTCCAAATTTTTATTTACTATTAAACCAGTATAGTAAAAAAATCCTAAAGTGTCTGATATTATTGTGAAGACTGAAAATTCACCATCTTATCATGAAAAGCTTTCAATTCCGAAAAATGCACATGAATTATTGTTAAATTTGCTAAATACGTAAACAGCTTAACTACGAAAGAAATGTCTTGACTATTAGCAGGTCGTTACAATCTTACTATCAAAACGTTTCAGATATCCTCGATATTTGTATTCTTCACATGATGAATCCAAACTTTCTGATAATTGCTCTTCAGAGATTGAGGACAATACTTCAGAGCTCAAGCTTTTAGATGAATTTTCAGTTCTTCGTTTTGTATTTGGATCTGAGACTCGCTCCTTGGTTTTAGCAAAAGAAAGATTTATTGTGATAATAATAACAATAACGGTAAGTGCGTACATTTGTCGATCACTTAATACGTATATATCGATATTTTTAAGAATGATAAATTGTGTAACGGTAACGAAAATGGCTTCAGGAAATTGGATTACTTTGGCTTAAGATTCTTTAAAAACTATAAGTGCTATAATATATAAAATAAGACAGCTCGAAAGGTAAAGACACAAAGTTATATTTAGCTTAGAAAGGTATGATACCATAATTTGTATCACAAGGGTGCTGGCATAGAAGTGAAGTTGGCTTTCGCAACGATTTGCTATAGTAAACTATAGAAAATTGAGTGCATAAACAGGTGCAGATCCCTTAATTGATACACTTGCTCGTAAATTAAGGGACAAATTTGCTGATCGCTATTATTTTTGCGTCTTAACTAAACAAAACAAATTGAATGGTTAGATCGCGAGATATCGTGTATATATGTATATATATAGATATATACTGAAGTTACCAGACTAAAAAAATAATTGATTCATCAAAAATCAATTTTATTTAAATAAAATTTTTTGACTTTAAAAATAAAAAGCTGGGTTGCCAGGTTATTTTACATAATCATGAGTTATGAAAACCAAAAAATTTTGCTTGTGTGGCCTAAAATGTAAAAAAATAAAATGCAATTCGTAGAATTTCAAATTTAATGGTACATAGCAATAGTGATGTCAATTAAATGAAATGGTCAAAATTATATCATAAATCATAAGAATCTGTGGTCAGATTGTTATAATAGATTTTAGCATGCTATGGCCAATAATATTAAAAGCCAATAAATATACAAATTATTGATTTATAATATCAAGCAAATATAATTAACCAATTAAGAATATAATATAAAGATAGCTCTTTTTTATCAATATTATAATCAAATAGGTTTGTTTTCAAAATTGCTTGCATTGTGATGTTCGAATTAGAATGATTTCAAATTTTGTAATGAATTTTATCGATCTCTAGGCATAGCGATAGAACATCAAAATTAATATTGATATCATTATTATTATTGGGATCTCACATTTGTCTATATCGTTCACATTTGTCTATATCGTTATTGCACGAGACTCTAAATTATAAGATCGAGAAAATCTTTCCACACCCAATTGCTGTGCCAATTTCGTCCAAGTTCTAATCTCGCCTGCTTCATGTTTACGCACCAGTTGAAACAGCACGCATGGATGAAAAACTTTCCGTCAGATTTCGGCACAGCTTGAAACACGCGTTGTAAAGACGACTAGAAAGTCTTATTAAATAAATAAAAGCAGTTAAAGAGCTAAAAGGCAGTATGGACAGTACAAAAGAATAAACTAAATGGAAAAAACACACAACGAACTAATAAACTAAACGAAAGAACAGACAGAATGAATTGTTAAACTAAACGAAAGAACAAACTGAATAAGCGAATAAACGAACCAATGAACAATCTATTATTTGCGAAAGGATCTACATTAACTTAATACATGTATATCGATATCAATAGAACTTAAAATTTATCTTATATATCATAAGGAAAGTTATAGTTGTCGTTATCATACAATAAATCATACCCTGGGATAAATAATCGTGAGAATGATTGTGATTCTAACGGGGGTGAAGATGTTAGTGGTATTATTGGATTATTAGTGATGAGTTGGTTTGACGGTGAAGAATTGTTGATTGAGGCATTATCATGATTACTGACAATAAAGGATTCGTCGAAAAAAACTTCTTTATTATTAACGTTAATATCAACGTTTCCAGATAAAAAAGGAAATTGATCCAATGAAATTATTCCGTTATCATTATTAGTATTGATCGCGGAAGAATGAGTATCATCAATGGATGTCGAAACGATGACAGGATGCTTATATCCAATTGTTAATATTGTATCATTCAAAGAAGGAGACCTAACGATTTTTTGAGGAGGTGAATTTTCACTCATTGAGCTGGAAATGGGTAACGATACAAACGCGTATTTCTTTTGTTCGCGAAAAACCCATTTCTTAATGTTCGAATCTTTCGCGTTTCTTGGCTTATACTTATAATTAGGATATAAGTTCTTGTGATTCTCACATGCTATTTTCTCTAATATTTTAAAGAAATGTTTGACCTCGTTTGATAGCTCTTGCCACTTTAAACTGCATTTCTTTGCTGTTTCTTTGACTTTTTGCTTGGTGTGTTGATTAAATAAACGCAGTTGCGCTTCATAATCTCTTCTAAAAATTATCCAGCTGTTTTGTGGTCGTGGAGGTTTCTCGGAATTACCACGTTTTTTTACAGCTGATTTAGTTAATTCTTCAATAGAAAGAGTTAATTTGTAGGGACATTCACTTAAAATTAGCAATTCATCATAGTCTAAATAGTTGTAATTAGCGCTAACGACGGAATTAAGCATTTTAAACAGTACAGTTAGTTTTGTGAAAAGTACAAATTGAGAAAATAATAAGCTTTATCGTTTTTATAATGAGTGCAAGGTAAGATATACAGTCTCTTTAAAAATTTAATGATCCACATATGTAGAAATGGCCGCATTAAAAATGCAACAAAAGACCAGTCAAAAAAGAGCTCAATTTCATGAAAGAGAGGTTTTTGGACTACATATTAAAAAATTTTGATGATACAGTGATATTTTTCGTTTGAAATTAGGATCATATGAAAACATACCTTCAAATTTGCCGATGATGTGTCATGTAACACGAATTAATTTAATTTAATTAATTTGATTTTGATTCCGGATCTTAGCACGTGGATTCGAAAAATTTCGAAATGATGGAGATCGTATTAATGAACCTTGCCGATTCGCACTTAAGCCTTGTCGATTTACGTTTTTCTTTTGCCGATTCGTGTTTGATTTTACATTACCCCCTTTACAGTGGCCCGCATAAATAACACACCATTTGCATCGCTAATCATTGATCGCCTGATTTTCACTCACATGCAATCCGATGAACGCAAAAATAATGGACAAATAACATCTGTTAGACATATTGTTATGTCAGTTCGTCTATAATCCATGTCGATCCGCCAAAGTGGTGGTGCGTTTTTTTTGCCATTTTTTATCAAGAATGTAAAAAATATGCTTTAACTTTTTTTTGAACATATAAAATCAAAAAACGTTTTATAATAAATAACTATTTTTTTTAAAGGTTTAAAATATAATGACTGATAAAAAATATGAGTTATTAATAATAATTTTTTGAGTATTTACTATGTAAAGTTAATTTTTATTAATTTACTATGTAAAGTTAATTTTTATTAATATAATAATCTTCTATATGATAATTAAACTTGTTTATAATGTTAAATTCTATAAGATAATAAAAAATTTTGTTGTATTTTAAAATATAAATAATCATTTTACAGGTTTTAAAAGAAAAAAATAATTTTTTAAAATTTTTTGTAAATTATTAGTTTATAATATTAAGTTTTAACATATGATTTTGATGATAAAATATTATTTTTCAGGTTTTATTATAAAGATTTGAATATTGATTCATAAACTATAATAACGCATATAAATTCTTTTTTTTAAATTTATACAAATAATAAATTTATATAATAAATTGCTAATAAAAACATGATTTTATTTAAATGTAGTTAAATAAAAATGGAAAAAAAAACGCACCACCACTTTGGCGAATCGACATGGATTTAGTGTTTCAAGCCGGCAACAAAATACCGGCGCGACTGGGTTGGAATTTTTTACATCGACTAGCCGGCTGAGTCGAT